>CBMN010004171.1:0-10594 GCA_000582825.1 Hordeum pubiflorum | reverse complement strand
ATCAGGTTTCTGAAACAAGCGAAATGTGTTTTTTGAAATAATTGAAATTAGTTTTTTTTCATTGAGTGAAATCAATTTTGAAATATGTTTTCTCAACCGAGTGCAGTATGTCTTCTCAACCGTGTGAAATTATTTTCTTTAGATGAGTGAAATAGGTTTTTTGAACATAAAAAATCAGTGAAATCTATTTTGGAAACAAGTGAAATTGTTTTTTAACTGATAGTTTTTCTGAAATGAGTGAAATCAGTTTCGTGAGTACGAATTGAGTGATGAAATCAATTTTGAATTATGTTTTCTCAACTGAGTGAAGTATGTTTTCTCAACCGTGTGAAATTATTTTCTTTAGATGAGTGAAATCGGTTTCTAAATGAGTGAAATCGGTTTCTAAATGAGTGAAATCGGTTTTTGAAATATTTGAAATAAGTTGTTTTGCCTTGAATGAAATCAGTTTTTCGCACTTATTGAAATCAATTTCGAACTAAAATATGAAACTGAGTGAAATTTCACAACTTTGTGAAATTATTTTTCTGAAATGAGTGACATCCGTTTTTTTTGGATGAGTGAAATCATTTTTCAAACATAGTGAAATGAGTTTTTTGAAATGAGTGAAATCCGTTTTACGAACTGGAATCAAATGGAATGTGTTCACGTGTGAAACTTGTTATTTGAAATATATGAAATGCATGAAATCAATGAAATCTGTGTTCAGAAATAAGTGAAATCAGATTATTTGAGATACACGAACTTGGTGCTGTTGTAATGAGTGCATGTGGAGAGAGAGTGCATGTGGTGCTGCATGTGGTCTGTCAGGTGTGTCAGCCGTATTCCCAGCGTATAGATTGAGGGGTGCATTTCATGAGTTATACACAGAAAGACACCACGGATCTTGATGACAAGAGTGAACGGTGGATCAAGCACCGGTACATCCTGGCTCCGGTAAAAAACTTATTCGCTCGATAGGGCTGCTGCTTGAGACTGTTGGAGTTGGACGCAAATCCTTCTTCAAAGTTGGCAGCGAAACTCAACTTTATATAGGCAGTGAGGTGGCCAAATCCATGGGAAGGTGGGTGGATTTGATTCAACTAATTTAGCGGTGCCGGATGTGGACATGCCTGTATGTGTCCTGTACGAGTCTGTTGACAGATAGACATCCATTTCCTTGCAGCAATTCTCCAACTTTGACTTTCTACACGGAGGAGCCCATCTGAATTCTAAAACTGGGCCGGAATCCTTTCTCTTCCATGGACTTTCTGACAGGCTGAGACTCAGGCTCAGTGCCTTCTTGATTGTGCCTAAGTTGCTTATTGTCGTGGAATTCAGTTCACATGACTTGGAGTTCATTCAAACTATATCCCCCATGTCTTCATGCTTTGGGAGATCGCCAATTTTCTGATGCTGCTGACTGCACAAAGCTCAGACAGAGGTTCACGCATCCCCCTTACCCGGGCTGACCATGTCTGGAATATGGGGTACAACTCACAAACCAACTCAGGCTCATATCCAGTCATCTTCCACCACAGATGATTGACGTGGCACCAGGAGCTGGAACTATCGTTGCGCCGTCTACTTTAGCATCATTATATCAGCAGCATTAGTAGCAGACTAGCAGCACCCGTTCCTGGTCCTACCAATTCATGCTCATATAAAGCTTGCACCTCTGAAATTTATATACGGCATAAATTCAGAACCATTTTTTTGCACCCGGAAGTGTCACCATAACTAGTTTTGTTGTTATTCGTAAGAGAAGCTTACACTAGTTGTTAGTGTATGGAAAAGCAAGCTCCTCCAGAACAAATGTCTCAATGGAAAAGGATCACAAAAATGCAGCCTCATCATACATTTGATACATCTCATCCACAAAAGAGTTGCCTGTAGCAAACTACTCCATTTCGTCCACATCCAAGATTGCATCCACTCTCCAATCTAACTTGTCAACATGCATGACAGCCACATTAGACTTGCAACTTCGGCAGGCTAGCGCTTCCATCATCTAGTCTAGAAGAAAGAACTTACAACTTGCAACTAGCTACAAAATGCACAACCATGCAATTAACTTATAATTAATTAAAAGTTGGTAGTACTCAAACTCTCACACGAGTAGGCCCTTTGCACTTCCATTCCATGGAGTGGTACTCAAGTAATGATGATCAACAGCAGCGAACCACACCACGCGTCAGGTTCAGTTCTATTGGTAACTTCTTTGAGACCTAACTGGCTTAATGTGCGGTTGATTTACCCTAACTGTTAGCGAGGTGCGTGAGGCGGGCCGCGGCCTACACCTTGATAAAAGTCTGATACGGGCTCTGCACGGCCTGGGCCTCAAGCCCGGCCCGGAGCTTGATGTCCTTGAGGGCAGGGTCCTCCAGGAGCAGCACCTTGTCCTTGTCCCTCACCCCAACCATGTGGAGGTGGTCGCTGTCCTCCCTCTCCTTGCCCCTGAACAGCAGCCTTTGCTCCCTCGGCTCCAGTCCCGTTAACATGGACACTACCACCTTCAGTTCACCTGCACAAATTAATTTTGCACAACACATGTTAAACCTTGATCCACACAAGTATACTTAATTTACTAATTTTCAGTGATAAAAAACACATTTCTTTGTACTAGTACTAGCAAACAAGATGTAGGAAAGTTCCATTGAGGCTCCTAGTCTGAAGCCTGAACCATCGTGTGGGTGCTGGCAGGGCAGGAAGCCTGCCACATTACAAGGACAGCGCAATGAGTTAGCACTCTATTGTACTCGTGGAGCTGTTAGGAAGAAGAGGGCGTGGCACAGCACTGGCTATTGTCAGTTGTTTTATAACTGAAGCCAGGAGGAGACCTTGCTAATGGACGTGCATATCTCCACATCACCATAAGAAGGTTCAGGAGCTTGCACGGGTCAACCACTCAACTTGGAGAAATGGAAGTAAAATTGAGGGCTTGTAGCTTGGTGAACAGGGACGTGCAGACTTTTTTCAAAATGCTTAAACCTGTCGAGTTGTTCTTGCAGAGATGGTAATTAACTAAATTCAGCATTTAGTAAGTACCATAGTTACAAACCGGTTGCACAGTGAAACAACTGAACTAGCATTATTGTTCTTGTCTGAATTTTTTTGCAGTTTATGATGCCTGACAACTGAATTGTGTAAAGCAGTGCCCGGTGTGCATGGATGCCACTCCCACGATCACTCCTCAAGCTTTTGTCGTGCTTAAAGAGCTTGGGGAATATTCATTCAACTTTGGCACAAAATGATGGGCTTACTGTTTAGCACATGAGAGTAGCTCCAATCAAAAGGAATCATGACCAGATGAAACACTTTCGAAGAACACATTCATTTCTACCAATCACACACTAACTAGTCATGTCCATATACTATCCTCTGAAAACTCTAATCAACTTTTCTTATGTAACTTTGCAAGACGAGAGCCGAGAGTACTCACCAAAAGTGCAGGTGGCTCCAATGGAGACCTGGTTGCCAGGACTAGCCGGTGGCCACCCTGACGGTGATGACCTCCACGTACCCCCTCCCGTCCCTCCTCTGCACCAGCATGCCCCACGGCCGCACCTCCCACTCGATCTCCCCGCTGCAGCTGCCACCCCGAATGCCACTGGCCTCGCTGCCGTCGTCACTGCTGCTGCTGCCAGAGCTGCTGATCTTGGAGGAGGTCCTCCTGAAGAGCCTCTTGGGGTTGGGAAACCTCAGCTTGGTCATGGTCGCAAATGGCAGCTAGTCTGCTTCGGATGACTCTGCCGTTGTTCCTTGCGGTTAGTGTTGAGGCGCAGTTGAGCTGCTGGTGGCTGTAGGAATAGGGCTTTGCTGTGTATATATAGGAGGCGAGCAGCTATAGGGAGGGAGGTAGATTAAAGTGGTGGCATGCCATGCAGCAGGACAAGCTTTGGAAGCGTGCGGCTGTTTGTCAAAGGCATCAACGAAGGGGACACTGCGACAGGCGAACTACGCACAGTCCAAAGCGGCAAGAGCTTGTGAAAGTGTTCCTCGACTGAAGGAAAAGGAGAGGTGATCCACTGATCTTATATTAGTCCGGTCATCAAGTTGCTCTACTTTGAATTTTTTCTCCCAGTAACCCAATCTCCAGTTCTCCATATTTCTGTTCCACCTCGGAGCTAGCACTGGATGATCCACTGAATGTGTGTGTTCATGCCAAAGTGGCCAACCTCCACTGCTTTGTAACCTAAAGTTAGTGAAATGTTTTGGGAGTCGCATAACGGTCATGGAACTAATTGAGCACATGGAAGTTGGCACAAACGCATGATGCGATGATTAGGGCGGTCGGTTAGGACACAAACCTAGCGGGATTAATGTAATGGAGGTTGGTCGCAAGTTCTCCCGGCTTGTGTCTCGCGGCTGATGAGCACGCACAGGCAACAAAGGGGCAAAAAGGGTTTGATTGATGGCGTGATGATTGAGATGAGACTGTACTAGTACGTGCAATTTCTACTCTGGAATTATTAACCCAGTTGCTACCTATAGGCTATAGCCAGGGGTTATATTTGGTTGGATTCTCAGGTTTTGGGGCGTCTAAGCGGTGGTTAAGGCAGCATGTGGGGCTGCAAGTATATAATTAGGGTTTGGACCTTGGAATTGTCCAAAACATCTGAAATTGTTTAAGTCTCATCCTTTTTATACAGTACTGTTTTGATATTTTTGGGTCAATCAGTTATAGGCGTAAAGGTATAGCTCGGCTGGCTTGCACTGAATAAAACAAAGATAATATGTATAAGCAAATTAATTTCCGATGTTATGATGACTTTTAAATAAGATCCAACCATATGTCTATAAGATCATTCAAAACCTGAGAATCCAACCTGCTCCCTTTCAGTACAAGGAATAATTGATTTCAGATGTTATTAACCCAGTTCTAGAGCCTTGCACTTTTAAATAAGATCCATTTTGAATATATATTATGACGATTTTAAAAAATATGTGTTGAGTTTCAATTATTTTGCGTCTACAAACGGCAAAAAAATTTGCTTAAAATTATAGTATCTTTGAAAGCTGGCAATTTTGCAACTCGTGCAGGATCCAATTACTTCACGAATCGCAAGGCAAATGGAGGGGACGACAGGATGCTCAGTCTATAGAGCTGCAGTCTACAGAGCGTTAGTGCGGAGATGCTCAGCCCGAAAACACAGCTAGTCGACTACGCAAGCAACGATATAAGTCTGTGCGTGCCTGCTCTAGCCAAAGATATAGCTTCTTCTTGGATGGACGCTATGGATGGGGTCTCGTTGTCGAATACGCATCTATTGCGCTGGCATCAAATGGACCATGCCGTTAGAATGGACAATGTGGAGAGCCCCTTGCGGTGGCAGTGGGGGAGTTCGTGATGGCCGACACGCACCATGGGAGGAACTCCTCATTGCCAAATGGTGCATGGATGGTGGGACGTACCCAAGCTAGTACGTCGTGCCAGATCTGTCTGGAGAAGGGGCAGCCGATCAGAATGTGTTGCATAGTCTCCTCGGCCTGATCGCAGATGGAACAGTGATCGTTGTGCGGTTAACCATGTCGAGCAAGCCTCGCGGCGGTCCAGTAGCGATCAAGGTCAGCAAGCCAAGTGAAAATCTTGACGCGAAGTGGTGCCCAAAACCTCCAGGTGATGCGCCAAAAGGGGGCGGCGGTCGATCCGGTGAACGGAGCGGGGTAGCATGACTTGGAGGAGTATTTCGCGTCGATCGTCCATCGCCAGGAAAGGCGGTCGGGGTGGTCAAAAGGGTGATGGGTCGGAGTAGTCTCCATAAGAGCATGTACTCGACCAACGCTTCGGGTGGCAAGGCACAATAGAGGCCATCCACCCAGTTGCGGCCGACCAGTCGCTCGAAGACCGTACAAGACTTGCGGCATAGGCGGGGCGCCATCGGTTGGAGCGAGGGGGCAAAATCAGCAAAATATTTTTTGTCTAACCAGTGGTCCGTCCTGAATTGGCAAGATCGCCTGTCGCCCATGGACCAGGAAGTTTTGGCACCCCCGTCTGGCACGGACGGGTTACCTGCACGTGCCGACCCAGGATAACCCCCAGCATGTGCCAGTATCATGGTACATTGCTCCAAACATGAATTTATTGATAATACGGGGTATATTGCCCGATTACAATGGGGTCCCTTTCGTATAACTCCATAGCAGAGTTGTTTGTCAGTGGAAGAAATAAATAAAAACACAAGACTAGGCTAACGGCCTTGCTGGGCTTCACAACTCATAGGACTAGTTGGGGCGACCATTTAGCTTATCCATCTTCTCTAGAACATGGCCACATGTAAGGCCAGGTAACTACTTTGAATGTACTTGCAAGACAGATGATTATATAGCAATCGAACAGACAAGTAACAAAGCAATAACATATTAAGCAACAACAACAACAGTATCATAACAAGAACACGAATAAACTTACCGCTAGACTAGCAAGTAAAACCACATCACCGAGACCACGTCTCGCGTGCAGTCCAAACAACACTGTGCCTTTCTCAGGTCAACACAAATCAACTTACTGTAACAGTGGTACGACTGTACTGAATGAAATACTATCATGCAACTCTTTTCCCAAACTTGACCATTGCTAATTAAAGTTCACCTGATCCAAGTGGTCAAAATTTTGTGCCCGAAGTGGCCAACATTTCATCTTAACTATTAACTTAAAACACTTTGCTCAACTGATCATGACATCATGTCCTGCGTAACCACACTCTCCTTAGTGAATGACAGGTTAGTGGCTTACTCCCGAACGTTGTGAGTACTTCCCGCAGGACCTATGGGTCCATAGCAATAGCTAGATAGCCCCCTCTCTGTCTCTCATCTTCAATACCATGCTCTCTTCAGATATCTATTCGATGTAATCCTTGCGCGTTTGTTGGGATCCAATGAATTGTGGGTTTATGATCTGATTATTCATTAAAATTAATTGAGTCTTTTCAGATCTATTATGTATATATTTTTAGCTATGTATGCTTTTCGATCTACGAGTTTTTCTTTGCCAAAGTTGATGATTAGATCTTCAGAGGAAGTGGTGCATAGTAGTAGATTCAATCTTCTGGTGTCCTTACTCTGTGATAGGAGGAGTTGCAAGAAACGTATTGTATTGTTGCTACTGAGGGTAAAACGACAGGGGTTAGAACATATTGCATGGTATTTTTCTATCTGTATCATGTCATCTTGCTTCATGCATTACTCTGTTTGTTATGAATTTAATACCTATCGATGCATGCTGGATAGCGGTCAAAGGGTGGAGTAATAGTAGTAGATGCACATGGATGTCAGTCTACTTGTCACGGGCGTGATGCTTATATATAGATTATGCCATGGATGATCATCATAATTATTCACTTTTTTTATCAATTTCCCAACAGTAATTTATTACCCATCGTTACTATGCTCATGAGAGAGATGCCACAAGAGAAGCTATGGATCCCGGGTCCATTCACTTCATATTATAAAAAATCTAAATACCTTGTTGTTTTAATTTACTATCCACAACTACAAATCTTGATGTTGCAATTCGCGAGAAACAAGGGGATTGACAACCCCCTTGCATTCGTTGGGTGCAAGTATTTTTTGTGTGTGTGCAGGTGCCGCATATCTTGTTTGTGTGGTGTCTCCTATTCGTTCGATAAATCTTGGTTCTTAACTAAGGAAAATACTCTCTGCTACTACTACTTCATCCCTTCCTTTTTGGGGAAAAAACCTAACACCTATGCCAAGTAGCAAGACATCAGTTTGTTGGGCGCCTTAAAGGTTCAAATGATGGTCCTTCCATTGGCAATCATGTCTCCCGCATCCTTTGGAAACTCAACGTTCCAAGTAAAAGACCAATTTTCAATTGGAAGGCTCTGCATGGGATCATACGAGGCTTTTCAGTGCTAGCAAATTGACATATCACTATTTCCGAAAGATATCCTATTTGCCAGAGGGGTGCGGAGTATATCTGCCATCTAATGTTCACATGCACAAGAGAGAAGTTTGGAGAGCTCGAGGGGTGAAGGAGGTGATTGATCAAGCACTTGAAACTAATAGATCTGGCAGCATCAGTTTTGAAAACTTACTTAGGGACCAGTGCTGACACTCATCAACTATTGAACATCTCAGTCTACAGAAGTCTATCATTGTAAGTGAATGGTATATTTGGTGGCAAAGGAGAGAAGTTGTTAAGGGAATTAAGATCTCTATCCCGCCGTTGGCGATACATCCAATCACAATTAAGCTAGGGCGATTGATGATGAGCAAACCAAGGTTGCTAAATGGACCAAACCAGAGCTAGTTGTGTATAAAATGAATGTTGATGCATGCTATATGGACGATGGAAGGGAAGATACATCCGCTGTACTTCGTAGTCATCGAGGGGAGGTGATGTGTCTCTTTCTTATTTGATCATGTGCTTGATGCTCCTTCATCGGATGGGTTAGCTCTGAAAACAGAATAATACTTGCGAATGAACTGGGATGTTCATGAGTTGTTTTTGAATCTGACTGCCTAGAGCTTATTAATGCTTTCAATGGGGTAGCTGAAATACTCAGTCCAGATACAACTATCCTTGCTTATTGCTTCCATATAACACAGAGGATTGGATCAGTCTCTTTTGTTCATTGCCCAAGAGAGGCCAACATGGTGGCACATCTTTAGCAAATGCCTTTTGATTCCCAAGTTGCTATTTCTTGGGCTAATGAACCTCCTGGTTTTCTCTTGGCCGAGCTGGTTAAAGATGTAACTATTATTCAAGTTTAAATAAAGTGTGCCACAAGTTCAAAAAAAAAGATTATAGAAGAAGTATAGAAAATATTAGGGCAGTTGGTTAGCCATAGATTGGAGTGTATTGTATCGATAGCTCTCTCGTAGGTGCTATCAAGGATTCAAGGTCGTTGAGTTGTATGGTAAATTGGTAAGAGCATCTACAATGCGGGCGCAGGTCAGCTCATCCTCTCTGGATATTTCTTTCAGACGAGATTTGTTTGGTCCCTCGCTTTCGTCATGGCAAAATCTTCTCTTCAGATTGAATTTGATTAACGTCACACAAAGACGAGATGTCTTTCAAAATCTCACCACATATGGATCCTTCATAGTTTACTCTATGGACTATCAGCTTTCACATTCAACAGTTTCAATGTATAATAAAAAAGCAAATTTAGAAGGCCAAGATTACAACCATGCAAGGAAGTAAGAAGAGACCGAACTTTATGCTTCTGAAGGTGATCTATTAAACAACTCGACGATCTATCATAGTTACATCAACGCTTTTGCAATACATGCCCATTACTCGTCGTGATCTCTCATACTTGCTCACTGAGCTTGCTTGTTCATGCAAGCTCCTCTCTTCCAACTTTAATCTCGTCAAAAGGATCGTCATGCATCTCAAGGGAACCTCGGATTTCAACGCCCACATATACCCTTTTGCTCCATCTATAGTCCTAGCTTATTTAGATGCATGTTGGGCCAGTAACACCCACACACACCGCCCCACCTCGGGATTTTGCGTATTTCTTGAGGATAATTTGATATCTTGGTCATCAAAACTTCAACTTACTGTTTCCGGGTCAAGTGTCGAGGCAGACTATCGTGTCATCATACATGTCATTGTTGGGGCCTCTTAGTTGTGCCATCTTCTTCAAGAGCTTCATCACCCCGTCGCTAAGTATCTATTGTGATAATATGTGATCGGTTTGACAACCATGTACATCACAAGAGTGTAGACGTTGATAAATTTGGCATCACAAATGTGAACTCTAAGCATTTATTTAACTCTGGGTAGAAGTTGTCCGATGAATCATTCATCCAAACTTCACAAGAAACTCCAGTGTATTATGTCCAAGACCCCGTTGAAAATTCTCATGCACAACTCAAGTGTGAGGACATCTCACAACACATTGATACAACTCATCCACAACAGAATTTCCTCTGACAAACTAGCAATTTAGCACACACTATGCCACACACACCATCTAAGCTTGCACCATCCAATCTAACTTGTTAACATGCATGACATCCACACTTAGACTTGCAACTCCGGGAGGCTAGCCCAGTATCCCTTAGACTATCCACAGTGGAGAGTAACATAGACTAGTAAAATGCATATGTTACTAGTCTAAGTTACTACCTCCATACTGAGGAGTAACATATGTGTGGTGTCATGCGACACTTCATTTATTATGTTGTAGACTCATCTTGTTTGGGTTTCTGTGATGTTACTCATAGAATGAGTAACTAGCTATGTTACTCAATTCATCTCTCTCCATATTAAATCATTGTCACATAAGCAAATTTGCTGAGTTGGACTTTATGTTACTAGTGAAGTTACTGTCACTGTGGATAGTCTTAGAGAATCTATAGCCGGACCCCTCATACCCCCCTCAAATGCCTAGTCAGGCCGGCCGCTCACTGACCGGTCACAAAAAATCAACCCAGCCGCCCCCTCAAACGGTCCTCAAACGCCCAGGCTGACTAGCACCCCTCATATCCAGCCCAAATNNNNGGCGGATATGGGGGAGCCCGGGCATGCCCGTCACTTCGGCCTGACGGCATGGCCCCACATGGACTCGCCCGAAAACCCGACGGTCCGACGGGCGCATCGACCGTCGGCGCAGTGTGAATGTTGGGGAACGTTGCATGG
>CBMN010004145.1:0-35520 GCA_000582825.1 Hordeum pubiflorum | reverse complement strand
GAATATACTAGACCCTATTTTACAAAGGCAACGTTGATATCATGTTAGCATGCGTCCCTATCATGCTGGGACCCAAGCACTCCGGTGGCTACAGAACCTGCCGGCAAGCTCCATCAGCACCTGGGACCAGTTCTGCGAGAAGTTCATCGCCAACTTCCGCAGCACGTACCACCAACCCGCTTTGGTGCGGGACCTGACCAACACAAAGCAGGGGCACCGTGAGTCCCTGAGAGACTACATCTTACGCTTCTCATCCATCCGGAACCAGGTGGCGAATGTCTCCGACCAGACCGTCATCAACGCCTTCAAGAGGGGCTCCAGAATGAACGACTACTTAAGAAGCTGGCGAGGAAGCTCCCGACCGACGTGGAGACGCTATTCAGCATCGCCAACAAGTACACCGACGCCCAGGAGGAAACGCTCGACATCCTCACCCGCAACAAGGGAGGAAACGAGCCACGACTCGACAATGACGACAGGCACGACGCCGACGCGACAACGGAGATCGCCGCCGCGACAACAACTGGCGCCGCAACGGCGACAGGCGTCCCTGGAAGCGCGGCTACGACAACTCCGTCAAGCCGCAGGCTACCCTAGCAAACGGCCAAGGCAGTCGATCTAGGACATGCTCGACAAACCGTGCCCAGTCTACCCTGGGATGCGGCACCTGTACCGCGACTGCCGGAGCCTGCAGTTCCTGCTCAGGCAAGGGAAGATTCCCCCAAGGAGGGACAATGGCCCCGACAACAAGGACATGGAAGGACGGGGCAAGGACAACAATTCGGAGGACAAAGACGACGACAACGGCAAGTGCGGCTTCCCCATCGTTGACAGTGAGGTGGCAGTCATCTTCGGTGGCCACGGATCAAAGGAGAGCAAGCGTAAGCAGAAGCTCACCAACAGGCAAGTCCTGATGGCGCAGTCCTCCACGCCGACCTTCTAACAGTGGTCGGAGCAACACATCAGCTTCAGCAGAGATGACCACTGGTGCGGCTTCGATGAGCCAGGCCGCTACCCCATGGTAGTCAGCCCTATTGTGCGCTCTTCCCTGATGCACAAGGTGCTAGTCGACGGGGGGAGTGGCCTGAACATCCTCTTCGCCAAGACATTGACTGCCCTAGGGCTCAGCATCGATGATCTGCAAGAGTCCGACACACCGTTCTACGGCATAGTACCCGGCCGCGGTACAAAACCACTCGGGCACATCACTCTGCCCGTCACCTTCGGCGACAAGAACAATTGGCGGAATGAGTAAATCAAGTTCGAGGTGGTTCCCATCGACTCATCATACAACTCTGCCCGAGCACAAGCTGAAGATCGTACCGGGCGCCAAGCCCGTCAAGCAGAAGCTGTGACGGTTCTTCAACGAAAAGAAGGAGGCCATTAGGGCAGAAGTAGCACTGAGTGTCTAGCAAATCCTGTACTCGTACTTAAAAAAATAACAAAGAGTGGAGGATGTGTGTGGATTATACCGAGCTCAACAAACACTGCCCAAAGGATCCCTTTGGGCTGCCTAGGATAGATCAGGTCATAGATTATACAGCAGGCTGCGCCCTATTATCTTTCCTAGATTGCTACTCAGGCTACCATCAGATAGCTCTAGCTCCAGAGGATCAGGAGAAGACGTCCTTCATCACTCCCTACGGGGCATACTGCTACAAAACCATGTCCTTCGGCCTGAAGAACGCTGGGGCTACCTATCAGCGTAGCATCCAGTCTTGTCTAGCCAAGCAATGGGGCAAGAACGTGGAGGCCTAAGTCGATGACGTAGTAATCAAGACCAGAAACCCAGAAGACTTCATCAAGGATATGGAAGAAATATTCAGCAGCCTTCGGGTCTACAGGTGGAAGCTAAACCCGAAGAAGTGCGTCTTTGGCATACCATCCGGCAAGTTGCTCGGATTCATCGTCAGCAACCATGGCATTGAGGCAAATCCAGAGAAAATTTCGGCCATCACCTCCATGCAACTGCCGACCTCACAGAAACAATTGCAGAAGCTCATCGGGTGCATGGCGGCACTCAGCAAGTTTATCTCACGACTCGGCGAGAGAGGCCTACCCTTTTTCAAGCCGCTGAAGAAGCTCGATTCATTCAAGTGGACGAAGGACGCACAGAAGGGACTGGACAAGTTGAAGAAATTTCTTTCCTCGCCCCCAGTGCTGACTACTCCAATTAGAGCTCAGGGAGACAAGCTAGCAGAGGAGTTGTATCTGTACCTAGCATGCACCACTCATGTGGTTAGTGCTGCACTCATCTCCGAAAGATCCGACGACGCCCACATACACAAGGTGCAACACCCAGTCTACTTCATCAGCGAAGTACTCAGCAACGCGAAAATCAGGTACCCTAAAGTGCAGAAGCTAGTTTACACTGTACTCATTACTTCCCGGAAGCTACGGCACTATTTTGAGCAACACATAGTGATAGTTGTCAGTGCGTTCCCGATTGGTGACATTCTGCACAACAAGGAAGCTGCTGGCCAAATAGCCAAGTGGGCCTATGAACTGCGCACCTATGAGATAGAGTTCAAGTCGAGGACAACAATCAAGTCACAGGCACTGGTCGACTTCGTAGCCGAGTGGACAGGGCAGTAGGTGCCAGCAAACCCAGAGAGGCCAGAATACTGGGTCATGTACTTCGACGGATCATTAAAACTAGAGGGTGCCGGGGCTGGAGTCTTATTTATATCACCAAAAGGTGAACAGCTCAAATACGTCCTGCAGATAGCATTCAAAGTCTCAAACAATGCAGCTGAGTACGAGGCATTGATACATGGTTTGCGCATAGCGGAGTCCCTCGCCATCAACAGACTACTGGTATACGGAGATTCTCTGGTGGTGATCAACCAGGTCAACAAAGACTGGAGTTGCACATCGGAGAAGATGACAGCCTATTGCGCAGAAGTGAGGAAACTGGAAGATAAATTCCAAGGATTGGAATTGCATCATATAGTCAGAGACGACAACGTGGCAGCTGATGTTGTCTCCAAGCTGGGATCCAAACGAGCGGACGTGCCAGCCGACGTGTTTGTGCAAGTACTTGACAAGCCTACAGTCTCTGAGGAGGTAGGAACAAACTCCCAGCCGAGTGCTCCCACGCAGGATACGATCCTTACGGTAGAGCCCGACTGGCGAGCCGATATTGTTGAGTGCATCAAGACCGGCAACCTCCCAGAGCCAAAGGCAGTAGGCGACAGGGTACACCGCCAAAACAAAATCTACACACTGATTGGGGACCAGCTCTACAAGCGCACCTCCTCTTCAGGTATCCTGATAAAGTGCATCTCGCGATCGGAAGGGATCAGTTTGCTCCATGAAATTCATTCAGGATTCTGCTCCAACCATGCAGCGTCAAAAACAATGATAGGCAAAGCTTCCAGGGCAGGGTTTTACTGGCCCACAACCAAGCAAGACGTAGAAGCAATAGTCAGAACTTGTCAAGGGTGCCAATTCTTCGCCAAGCAGCAGCATCTCCTAGCGTCAGAACTACAAAACATTCCAGTATCCTGGCCCTTCGCGTGCTGGGGGCTAGATATGATCGGCCCGTTCAAGAAAGCTCTAGGAGGATACGACCACGTTTTGGTGGCAGTCGACAAGTTCACCAAGTGGATCGAGTTCAAGCCAATAAACAAGCTGACAGCAGCCAAGGCAATAGAATTTGTTGAGGTGATAATGCTTTGATTTGGCGTCCCCTCAGAAATCATCACAAATTTAGGGACAAACTTTTCAGCCGATGCTTTCTTCGACTTCTGCAAAGGCAAAGGGGTCCTGGTCAGATACGCCTTAGTAGCACATCCCAAGGCCAATGGTCAGGCGGAGCGCGCCAACGGGATGATCCTGTAGGGTCTCAAGCCCGCCATCTTCGACACTCTGAAGCCATACGACAACAAGTGGTTACCTCAGCTGCCCTACGTAATCTAGGGGGCGCGAACTCAGCCTTGCAAGGCTCTCAACAACAACACCCCATTCTTCATGTTCTATGGGTCAGAGGCAATCCTCCCCGCAGACCTGCTACTCGGCTCCCCCAAAGTGGCATTCAGAAACATACCCGCAGCTGAGCAGACAAGACTTCAAGATGTCGACCTGATTGAGGAGCAACGACTCCACGTCGCCCTCAAGTCAGTCAGATACCAGCAAGCCTTGAAGCGCTACTACGATAAAAACGCCAAGCCATGCTTCTACAACGTCGGCGATCTTGTCCTCAAGCGGAAGACATCCTCAGCGGGTCAGAGCAAGATGAGCTCCCCGTGGAAGGGCCCGTACATCATCAAGAAAGTCCTCGGGCGAGCCACATTCCAATTATGCAAACCAGAAGGCAAAGAAGTGGCAAACACATGGAACTCGAAACACCTACGACGGTTCTACCTGTAGCCCGAGTGGTCCCAACCACTCGGCATGTCGCGCCGAGTCCCTGCAGCGGAGACAGCACATTTGCATACGCGTCGAGTGCCCTTGCCACAGCAGCAACCACTCGGCTGCGTAGCGGAGCACTCTATGCTCTCATCATCCGGCGATAGCCAAGCCGTGACAGGCGCAAGGGCCCTAATTTTGTACAATTCAGCGATAACCAAGCTGATCATATCCTGTACGATGCAATAATGATAATAAAAGTTCCAGCGATAGCCAAGCTGAGTTGCAATTATCATCCTCACTGGGTGATACCCAAGCCACAATAGTCGAGTGCCTTGCCCTCCCATACCCGGCAATAACCAAGCCGCGGAAAGGGCCCACATATAAAGCTCTCAAAAGACCCAGCGATAACCAAGCTGCAGAAAGAGCCACCATTTTCGTTCTAAGTAACTCCGGTGACAACCAAGGAACGAAAAAAGCAGTATATAAATAATAGAACCCTAAAAACAATCAACCCAACGATAGCCAAGCTGCGGAAAGAGCAAAATTACAATCTCACTCAACCCTAACAGATACCCAGTGATAACCAAGCTACGGAAAGGGTCCATCATTTTATAATGAACTCGGCAATAACGAGGCCGCAGCACGGGCTAGGCTGAAAAATAAGTAACTAACGAAATAGCCGGCGACGTCCGTAGCTTCACAACAACATTCAACGCTAAACTCAGTATTTAGCTCAAAGTGTGGCCACTCCTAAGCCACGAAATTCCCCTAGAAGTCCCCTCCTTAGGACCCGCAATGACAGATGCGAAGTCGACCTCTGGCCAATGTGTCTTGAAGGCCACCGCCGCTTCAGCTACAACAAGACTAACAGAGTCCTTGAAGAGCCTTTCAGCAGAATTCATGGCATCTCCTAGACGCTCTACAACCGGGCGCGGGTCTGGCTTGTCCGACAGCATATCAACAAGCGCCCTGGCTCCAGACTCCAAGGTATCATTATACCTTTGCAGCCGATTCAGTTTGGTTGCTTGCTCCTTAGCATCTTCAAGGACCTAGGCATGCTGCTCAGCCAGGTCTCGCACCTGGGATCCCAATTCGTCGGATTTCTTCAGTGTCGCTTCAAGCTGAGCCTTGTCTTCGCGCGCCTGCGTCTGAATGTTTCTCAGTTAATGACCGGACTTCGGCAAGGAGTTGATATGAGGTCCTTAGACATTACCTCAAAGGCAGCCTTTTGGGCAACAAGTTGATTCTTGAACTTCAGAGCATTGGATTCAGCGACATCCTTCTCCTTCTTCAGGTGGGCTATCTCTTGCTCTTGCTCCTTCATGGTCTGTGACATACGCAGCCTAAGATCTGTTTTTTCTACGAGAGATAAAACCAGCAGTGTCAGACATTCAGCAAATAGCAATCGGTGGAGAAACTAACAGAAGATTTACCTTTAGCCCTGCGTTCTGCAGTCGCCAGCCGTTCCCGGAGCAGCTTTATCTCATCAACATCCCTCCTTAGTTGCTCGGTCTACTGGAATACTTGAAGAATCTCCTGCATGCAAGGCTGTAACCAAGGAAGAGAGATCATTCAGAATCGCAAGATACATAGCAAAAAAGTGTCAACTCTGAATCCAAATTCAAATACTCACAGGCAGATGAGGGGTGCCCAGTGGAACGGCTTGGGACAAAGTTTGAACGGGGAGAGCGTCAGGAGACTGGAGAGCAATGGTGGCAGGATTCGGCAGCACATCTGGATGCTCATCACTCTTCTTCTGCAACTCATGGCCACTCATCTGAGGATTCCCTGAAGCAGCAACAACAGGCAGTGAGATCAAAAGCAAAAACAAGCTAGAATGCAGACACTACATCATGATTCTACCGGTCGGCTCATCAAGATTCAGGGGCTGCTAGGCAAAGGTCCATCCAAGTCAGCACCTAACAGGCCACTCTGCTCCGCGTCACGCTACAGTGGATGCCTGACTTGGGTTGACTCCACGACCTCGGGTCGTTTTCCCTGGCAGGATGAAAGTCCCGGGGGCACATCGGGCCCGATGAATTCTAGGACTCCCCCCATACTTAAATGACATGTGGGTCCGCCACTTGAAGATTCACAGGAAACATCGACGTCCTTGTTCTCAGCGTTCGCAGCAAGCTTTTTGCCAGCTCGAGATGCATTTTTGGCCGGCAATTCAGCAGTCTTGATCAAGCAGCAATATGGCAGAGTATAATTTTACATTATTCCTAAATGACCAAGAAGAAAAGAGATGCGACGAATACTTACGAGGGCAGTCGTTGAGTAGTCCTCACCAGCCTCACTAATGGCTTTAAACCGACACCTGACGCTCGAGAGAAGGAGCCTGACTCATTTCCACATGGCGATGGGACAACCACAACTCGACGCTTCTGGGCTCGAGGGACTCGTCCCCAGATGGGATCTCTTCCTCGGTAGAAGGATCCACCGTCTTGAAGCTTGGGGCCGCCTTCGGGACTCGCCTCTTGCGAACGGCCTGACGGGTATACCGGGGCTCGGGCAAAGCAGTTTCTGACTCTTAGAGGCTTCTTTGCTAGTCTCCTCATCCTAGAGATCGGCGTAAAATCCATCAGAGGCTCCACTAGGCGACAAGTCATCAGCAGTTGGACCCGCGTAATCCTCGTCAAGGGCCCTCTTCCTCTTGATATCAGCATGCTCAGGATATGGAGGCTCGGACAGGAACCTATAGCACAATCCCTACAACAAAATGGCAACAGAATTCGTCAGATATTCAGAAATGTACGAACACGAATGACTTTCAGACACAAAGGCAATATTTGTTACCTGCTCTGGACGATTGTACAAGGACAGTGAGATGGGAGATCCATGGTTAGTGACCCTACCGGTTAAAAAAGTCTTAATCCGAGATTTCATCTCGGGGCCAGTAACCTCTCGATCAACTTCCCGGGTAGGATCATCAAGACCAGAGTAGAAGCAAGCAAGGTGCACCCTATCCTTTAGCGACTGAATACTGTGGTGCACAAAGTCAAGAGCAACAGTCATTGCAGTCAGACCCCTATTCTTCAAGTGTGCTATCTTCTCCAGCAAAATCTTCACATTCGGCCACTGTTCCTTGGGAAGCAGGGCATTCCAAAAATCATCCCCAGGAGCAATGATTCCAAAGTATGGGGGCACCGAATTGTCAATATTCTCCATCAAAAACCACTTGTCCGTCCAGTTCTTGTTGGAGGACAGCAGAGGTAGATCTAGGTACTGCTGTTTCATTCCGTCCCGGAGTTAGAATCCTGCCCCACCGATATATGTGTGGCTTCCATCTCTCTTCATCTGGCGCTTGCACAAGTACAAGTAGCGCCAGAGATCAAAATGCGGCGGTATCGCCAGATATGCCAAACACAGATGAACAAAGACGGCGAGCTGGATGATGGAGTTTGGGTTGAGGTGCAACAGTTCTAATTTGTAGTAACGAAGGAGGCCGCGAAGAAATGAGCAGACGGGGAAACTGAGTCTGCGGTGGAAATACCAAATAAAGGCAGGGGCGAGGTGCGGCTTTTCCTCTGGATAGATGCGCCCACCCTGTGTCTGCCAAAGACCGGCGCTCTTCGGCGGAAGTAATCCATCCAAGCCCTTGGAGCTCCTTCAGATGGTAATCTTCGATAATGGTAGGAGTCCAAGCTTTCTTTGGATCGAGCGGCTGCGCAGGTGCGGCGACGGCGTTTGATTCCGCCCGATCAGCACCCTGATCCGCGATGATGAGGCTCTTCTGGTTCCTCTTCGGCGCCATGTTTCCGAGGCTGCGCTTGGTTACCTTGGACTTCTGGTGCATTCAGCAACACGGGCGATCTAGGCGGCAGCGGCAGCAAACCCTAGCGATTTGGGGACGAAAGCGAAGAGGAAGAGAAACCCCAAACGGCGCTATGCCAGTTCTAACGACACAGTGCGCGTACCGTTAGCGCTAAGCGGCGCGCCCCACGATCTCCACGCTTGCCAAACGGCTATCGTTTCGAGCGCCGTCATGTGCGGTATTTAGTTGTCCGTTCAAAATCAAATCGTGGGTCAATGAATCAAGTACTCGCCAGGAGGACTCGGCCATAGAGCACTCGGCAAGAAGACCACTTAGCACTCTTAACTGAGGTGGAAAAGTACCAGGACAGCCCACTCGACGGCAAGGAACTCGGCTACAAGCAGTCGGCACTCCTAACAGACCAAAACAAGCTCGGGGGCTGGCGCCTACTTTTATAAATAAGCACTCGGCTCTCCTAACTAAGTGATTTATAGGCACTCGGCTCTCCTAACCAAGTGATCCTAAGAACTCGGCACTTCTCACCAGGTGCCCATAGCACTCGGCTACTTTTAGCCTGATTCCCGTAATTCTTCGGACGAATCATTCAAGTAAATCTGGGGGCTGCGCCCTGTTATTCAATTTCATGATTCAGTCTATCATGTCAAAGGCTATTCATAACCACTCGGTTCTCCTAACCGAGCAGTTCGAGGCATTTAGCTGGTTATAGGAAGACTACACAACTAAACCCCGGATATTTTATTCATGGATTGAAGGCAGCTCGTTTTGAAAAAGGAAGAAAAAAAAAAGATACACTGCAGTGATGCTACAAGTCCTGGCTATGTCACTGAAGAGTACAGAGAAAGGTGACAATGAAGACAACGACATCTACAACGGTGGTACGGCAGGGTAGCAACTTCTCCTTCGCATCAGCGCCACATGAGGCGGCATCCTGGCCAGCTTCATCTTGGCACCGTTGCGGATGTTGTCGCAGACCACCTTGTAGTCCTCGGGTGGCTATGGTGGAGGTCCCCGTTACCTCTGCACCATCGGATGAGAACACCGATAGGCATCAGATGGAGGGCCGGACCTTAGCACACCGTTGGCACTGCAGTTTGGCGACACCAGCACCAAACCCGTCACCACCTGCCTCCAAGATGCATTGAGGCAACTGGCTCGGGGCGACGCCGATATCACCTGTTCAGACCGCGAAAAACCTCCTTAGGAGGATCTCACGGTCTGATCCAAAATCAGGAATAACTTGATATGGAGAGAGCTTAGGAGAATCTCACCATCTGATGAACTTGTATCTACAACAAGCTATGCAGAGGAGAGCCTTCGCTATAGTGGACTTTATACTGGAAAGCGCACAGGTCATGGTGTGAGGAAGAAGAGCCCTGGCCACCGTAATTTATAGCAAACTGCAGCCGGGCATGGTATGTTGAAGAATCTTCAACAGTGGCCTAAAGGACGCCATAAAAAGCATTGAAGGGTGCCTGCAATTACGGCCAGAAAAGTAGCACACTGGGCGTCGTTTCAGGTAGCATTGAAAGCCTGGCTATAATGCAGAGGAATCTGATGCTCCGTGAGTCACGGGGTAACAGTTCACGCGTGGCGACAATGGCAAGGTAATTATTGGTGGCAATACTGTCGCCTCCGGTTGCACTCAGTCTTCAGGGACTCGGCTCGTCCTTGCGGGGTGCTGAAGGGCTGAGTGGTCGGTTGATACATGGCAATAATTCAGATAAGCTGGCCCTTTTACCACTCGGACAAGCTCCATGATGCATCTACAATACATCACAAAGCTTGGGGCTGCAAAGGGGTAAAGGAGAAATGTTTTTTTTTAATTTTTCAACCATAAAATGATCCACTTCAAACTTTTAAGTTGATGGCTGCGCAAGTAAACTCAAAGCTTGGGGGCTACTCCATATGGAGTTCATCTAGCGATGACCTCCATATTTCAAATGTCGAGGGCAGACTCCATGTGGACCTTCAAGACGATTTAGGCTAAATCCTCATGAAGCTCAGGGGCTTAGGGGAGTCATATGCCCACGGATGCCTCATGACGACTATTTGCGAGGTCCTGACAGGTGGGCCGAGTGCTTCGGCTTGCGCGCCAAGGCTGATGGCGGCGCGCAAAGTGCTTCTGTTGGGATCCTCTTATGTATTCTAGGAATGTAATCTTTTGTACTTATCGGCAGGCAAACGGCTAAAGATGCGCCTTGTAACCTTAGCTCCTCGGCCTATATAAGGAGAGCTAGGATGCAGATAAAACTCTCTCGAATCTCTCAATACACGAACCACCATACACCATACAGTACGTAGGATTCAGCGATTTGGCTGCCTGAACCTGTCTAATTCGTGTTCTCCTGCGTGCTGTACACCATTAGCGATCTCTTCGCCACCCCCCTCCCCGATCTCGAAACCTCTGCGTGACATATCCCGTAGAGGACTGTGGTATGAAACTTCCACAAACAGTATTGGTGATTTTTTCCTTGAACATGTAGAACAGAGGCATATGTTATTTTGTAGTCAATGTTATTTTAAGATTATAATTTATGTGCGTGGATGTAGAACTTTTTTTTTATGGCATCTTACTATTATTAATTGGAGACTCTTTTTGAAGCCTCCATGTTAAACCTCACAAGACGTGCTAGAAAAATAGAGAAA
Organism: Hordeum pubiflorum; assembly: GCA_000582825.1. Taxonomy (NCBI): domain Eukaryota; kingdom Viridiplantae; phylum Streptophyta; class Magnoliopsida; order Poales; family Poaceae; genus Hordeum; species Hordeum pubiflorum. The sequence continues at coordinate 24,743 of CBMN010004145.1, read as the reverse complement.
TTCTAGAAATTCCCACAATAAAACAAAACATCTGGCCATCTATTTACAACATGTAATCATTACAGCCATTGGATATCAACCTCCTTACCCTACCCTACGTAAACGCGCAGTCCATCAGTCCCAACCGTCAAAATCTGCCTCGCTAATCCATTCATCTATTGCTTAACCGCCCTACCTCTATTACTAATTGGAGTTTACCTAACATGCATCGATCTTGGAGAAAGGAAAGGAGAGGATAGGGACATCTTGTGTGCGCGCGTGATATCCGATCCGGATGTCCCCATGCACACAGCACCCGCATCTTCTTCAATCTTCAGGTCCTCGCGTGCCGCTGCAGCCGATCAACATCTGTTGAGAGCGTAAACTAATGCAGCCAAGAAGCCACCGAAATATGCAGCGTGCCTGCCGCGGCGGGCCCAGGGATTGAAATTTGCGTTGGAATTCTTTTGGAGCCTCCATGTTAATCCTCACCAGACGCGTTAGGAAAAAAGATAAACCCTAAAAATTCTCATAAAAATCAGAAACATTCGGCCGTCCATCACGTAGCTCTAATAATAATACTCATTAGATCTATTATATTTTTAAAAAAATTACCCACCATGCCATTATGAAATATTATATAAAATAACCCCTAAATTTATATAAAAATTACCCACCATGCCATTAGGAATACGAATTAAAATAACCTCATAAATTTGCATAAAAAATACCCACCATGCCATTATAAAATATGAATTAAATTGCCACCTAAGTTTGCATATAAATTACCCACTATGCCATTATAAAAGATGAATTATAAATTACCCAATATGCCATCATAAAAGATAAATGAAAATAATTCCTAAATTTGCATATAATTAACCGCCGTTACTAAAGATGAATAATCAGCTCTAATATTACTAAAGATTAAGACTGGTTAATGGACTAGTACACGGCTAATTGAAATGAAGACTGGGTGTATATTAGCTTAGTTTTTCAAGATGTCAAAGTTTTGTTAATTAATATATAGATTTAGAGTTTTTTTTTTCATAATGACGGATGTAGGTTCCTTTTTGTAGATATAGATCAGATATAGTTAATGGCTACTATTGTGAACCGCGATTAGAATTTACTGAATTGATGGCAGTATGTTTCTACAATAATTTTGACATGACCGAGAACACTGATAGAGGGACAATTTACTATTTCATATTTGTAAATATATTCTTTATAGATACACAATATTCATATGTTCGGCTATCGTAGTATATATATTTCTTTTAAACTATATATGATGCATATATACTTTAGCTAGTGATTAGCTAGGGTTTTTACCTTTGTTAATTGGGCAGCTAAATTGAGGTGTACATATAGTAGATGATGTGATCATGCCTACGGACCTGGTCAGCCTGGACCTTGGTGGTCTGGTGGTAGCAATAGTGCCTGCCTCGATCGCTAGCCTCCAATGCAAGCTTCATCGGACGCTGCCCGCTGCTTGTAACTTGATGACGTAGTACGTGCCTTGTGCTTCGATCCGGTGGAGCCCTACACGCACGTGGGGTGGAGCAAATAGCTCCCGCCGCCGCCTCCCTTGATTCCATACCCCACGACCCGAGCAGGAGAATACAATCTGCCGGGGCCAATAGATGCAAAAATGACTTGCGCGGCCAGAGAGAATGTGATCATGCATGTCGTAGGAAGATCAATACGTGATCGTGGAGCTAGCAGATGAGGAAGAAAGAGCGGGATATCTGTAGCTGTCCAGTCGCCATGCTGGGCTAGCTGGCGCCGCCGTTTGGTGGCTGGTGTGAGGTTAAGCCAGGTAGACGCGTCGGGAAGAGGCTGGTGCTTTGGCACCTATGTAAGGTAGGGCGGCTGTCTTACGTAGGGGGTTGTGTAGATTAGTATCCAACTAATCTATCAACTCGTGCTCTCGCACGAGTTAAAGTCTTAGATGTATTGTGTGTTACAATACAACATATATAGATCTATTTTTATACTTAGTTTTTTATAATAGCATATCTTGATACTTTAAATATATGCTTGATGGATTTAGTTAATCTTTGATACGATTGCAAAAGTAGGTAATTTTAATATAAATTTGAAGGGTTACTTTTATTATACTATCGGTCATAATAGCTAAGGTGAACAATTTAGATATAAATTAGAGGGGCTATTTGGTATTATCCATCATAATAACAAATGTGAGCAATTAGGTATAAATTTAGGGTGTTATTTCGATCATATATTTTTTCATAATGGCAGAGTGGGTAATTCATATGTTGTTTTAGGGTTTATTTAATATTGTTTCCACAATGGCAGAGGCGGATAATTACTTAGAAACAACTCTAATGGCTATTAAAATTCTAATCTGCCAATTGATGATCGGATGTTTATGATTATTGTGAGAATTTCTATGATTTTATCTTTTTTCTAGCACATCTTGTGAGGATTAACGTAGGGACTCCAAAAGGAGTCTTCAATTAGTAATAGTAAGATTAGACACAAAATATCAATTTCATGGAAAGGTTTCTAGCATCTTTATTAAAAAAGGTTACGCGATCATCAGTGTTATCCTAAACACTAAACGGTAAACAACCGGTCACCCTTCATTTAGCGTTTAAACCGTTTAAACGGGGTTTACACGAATTTAAACGACCCAAACGGTTTTGTACTATAGCAGTAAAATATACATATTTATGCTTAGATAAAAGTAAAATATCATAGCAAGTGTAAATATTTATGCATCTAAGAAATAAATATGCATACTTTACATTCAACAAATCTAATATACATATTTATATATGTATAATATAAGATATTTATATTTATGTATGAAAAAAATTGTAGTGAATATGTCGGAGCGTTTAGTAGGATAATTTTGTAAATCGCAAAAAAGGTGATAAAAAACTGAGGGTAAATTTGAAAATGGGGAAATCTGCCCAAAAAAAATTTGCTTTTATTGTGAGTTGAACTCAAGACCTTTCATAATGGTAGAGGTGGGTAATTTCTTTGAAAATAGATCTAATCTCTATTAATATTCCAATCTGCCAATTGATGGTCAGATGTTTCTGATTATTGTGAGAATTTCTAAGATTTTATCTTTTTTTCAACGCATCTCGTGAGGATTAACGTGGAGGCTCAAAAGGAGTCTCCAATTAGTAATAGTAAGATGGCTACGATGATTACACGTTATAAATGGATGGACAGATGTTTTGCTTTTTTCTGAGAATTTCTAGGATTTCTTTATTTTTCTAGAGCCTTTCATGGAAATTAACGTGGAGGCTCCGAAAGGAGTCTCCAATTAGTAATAGTAAGATTATATTACTAGTGATAGAAGTAACATAGAAACATATATATATATATATATACCATTAGTTGCAGGAAGCCCGAGCCTCCCCACCGAGCAAGGCGGACCAGCCAGGGGTGCGGTCCGCGAGCGTGCATGGCCGCTGGCTGGGTCGGGTCCCGTTTAGCGTAAAACCGTAGCAAAATTAGCGTAAACCTGTATATAAATGAGCGTAAACTTCGGCTGCTGTTGTATCGGAAGGAACCGACTCTGACACATTCTGCCCAACTGACGCATGCATGCAGTCCATTCCATCACACTAGTTTTCTTACGACAATTTTTTATTCAAACATCCAATTCACAAACGGTTTTCACCATTAGAATGCCCACATTTTTACGCACGTTTCGATATCCATTGTGACTATATTTTTATGAAATTTTTTAAAGTCATAAATTTACGCTTTTAGTGTCGTTCATTTATTCATCCATGCATNNNAAAAGGTTCTAAATTTACGCTTTCATGCTGAAAGTTGTATAACTCAAATGAGCGGTTCCTGAACATAAAAACACAAAGGGTGACGTGGCATCTTCGCCCGCGGAATGAAGTGGGATGATGAATAGAGTGCACGAAGCGTAAAACACAGTGGGATGTATTGTAGATTTCGAAATAAAGGCATAAATCACGATGATCTTCTTGGTTTATAATGTTTGCCGTGAGTGCCGCTTTCAAGTGGTGGACGTGGGGCGCGCTGCAACAGATCGGTAGGGGTTTTACGTTATTTTCTACCAAAAAACTCTCATGTAACCCTGCGGCCATGGCAACGTCGCCGGTGGCCGGGCGATCGACGCCAAACCCTACGGCTGCCATTTATGCAACTCCTCTGGTGCGCAGTACCCAAAAAATCCAAAGATGTAAAAAAATTTACAAATCCAGCTGGTATGAACATATGTAGTGTAAAGACATGCATGTAATTGCATAAAATGTGTAAGTGAAGTGCGTAAGGTTTGACAAACTATAACACTTTGCATAAAGATTGTACGAAGGATGGTTAACAAAGTGGAGTAAAGACTTACGTGAGTTTGCATAAAGATAATCTAGCAAATGGGTAAAAGTTGTAGCGTGTCTCATCCAGGTACAGTAAATATATAACATCATGTGTCCTGACAGGGACTAAAAGAAATGGCATAAAACACATAATTCTTCCGTATCAAAGACGTAGGAAATGCGTAAGATCTATGTGAAAACACTGTCAACAACAAACTTTCCTTCGTAAAAACAATAATGACCGATGATAGAAATAATAAATGTAGTTGACCACGAAGCCATCCAGCCACTTCATCTTAGTGGCACCTGGCATCACTGCTGCACCATTGCCGTGTCCGAGCCCTCCTGTGTTGCCCCCAGGGCCACTGATCATTCATCACCTCGCATCAAAAAAGTCATTGGTGACTATCGTAGAATCAAAGTAACACAGAACCTGCCAAATAGGAAATTCTACAGGAAACAAAAAAGGCCCACATCACAAATGGTGGCGAGACTGCATACAAGTCAGGCATAAATATTGGCTTGCTGGGCATAACTAGTGGCATATGAAGGCGTAAGCATTGAAACTGTGTGCATAAACGGTGAAGAGATTGGCATAAATATTGCAATGATGTGCGTAATTAAATCAAATTCCGAGCATAGAACAATGCAATTTCAGGAATAGTACACATAGATGATCAATGGTAGACATAGATGGTGATATGATATGCATAAATAAGTCAATGGTAGGGATGAATAGTGAACATGTTGGCATAAATAGTGCAACAATAATCATAAAAAGTAAAATGGTAAGCATAACCGGTGGTGAAGAGATTGGCATAAATATTGCAATGATGTGCATAATTAAATCAAATTCCGAGCATGCATAGACATACAAATTAGAAGTCAGAAAAGGAAAAATGAATATTCTCTATGCCCAAAAACATTGGTTTCTAAGCCAAGCTCCAGATCAGATTTGCCTCCACATCATAGCATTGGATCAAGCACCTTTGGTCTACGCAGGACTAACAGAGAAAAGCAAAAGGAACTCAGAAAAATAAATGCGTATTGGTACTGCATGTTAGGATAACATCATCGTGTAAGCATATACATCTAAAATTCATAGCCAGACTTGAACAAATCAAAAGCATAAAAGGTGCAATTGTATGCATAAATAGTGCCATGGATAGCCAAAAAATTGCAACTAGTATGTGTAGAACTAACCTGTTATGCATAAATGGTCTTCGTCCTGAGGCAGAGCATTGGGGAGACGAAGCCAACCGGCGGCTCTCTTTCCAAGTCACTGACGGTCGCCGGCAAGGGAGGGGTTAAGAGGGTCTTCGGGAGCCATCGCGCGCGGGAGGCCAACATTGAAGCACTCCTGGCTTGACTCGATGATTATAGGCTTCGGATTGAGTGGGGGATGATCCACAGGCTTCATGCTTGGGCCAATGAAACTGCATAAAATTGAAAAAAAAATGGAATTGTTATGAATCAAGTCAAAAAAACAAATCCGATTGAGCAACAGGATCGATGTATCTTACCAACCTCGAATGGGGATGATGATTGAGAATGGTGGCCGGCCGGACGGGGGAGAGGTGCGGAGGCGGGGTAGCCGTCCGCCGCGCCGCCGAAATCAGGGAGGGGGGCGGCGGCGGGGTAGTCGTCCGCCGCGCCGCCGAAGACGGGGAGGTGGAGATTGGTGGCCGTCAGCGGAGAGAGGGATGAGCACGGCGGCGGGGTCGCCGTTCGCCGCGCTGGTTCCAGGCGAGGATACGTTGGGGGGCGGGGGAGACGACGAAATGGAGGCGGCGGGAGAGATGGATCGAGGACGTACCGGGGCCGCCGTCCGCCGCGGGGTCGCTGGGCGTCGACGGGTTGGGGCCCGGGTTGGTCGCGACCGCGGGGTCGCCCGTCCGCCGCGAGCTCGACGTCCGCCGCGGCTTCGCCGGGTTGGGGGCACGGTCGGGGCTGGGGAAGCGATGGCGCCATTCCGATTTGGTGGGGGTCGTATGGAAAGCGACTCCAGTTTCTCCGATTTGGTGGGGATGGGAATATGGGATCGGTTTCTCCGGCTTGGTACGGATGGAGCGAGAATCTCGGACCAGGTGGACCTGCGGGGTCAGCCGGTTCGGCCTGGGGGTCGTCGGGATGGGGTGCGCTAGATGTGGACCGTGCGGCTGGGGCTTCCTATAGCTAAAGGGAGCCCAGGCTCCAAATATACCTAATATACCTAATATATATATATATATATATATATAAATATATATATATATATACCAAAATCTTCTTGTTACTAATTAGAGACTCCTTTTGTAGCCTCCACGTTAATTCTCACCAGATACGCTAGAAAAATATATAAATCCTAGAAATTCTCACGATAATTAGAAACATCCGACTGTCAATTTGGTGTCCTATAACCACAATAGCCATTGGATATATATCATATAATATACCCCAATAATTGGTTTAAAATTACCCACCTATGCCATCAATCTACCCCCTAATTCTAAATTCTGTCCTACCTCTCCGTGAGAACCGTGATCTACCGAGTATCGACGTCATTGCCAACGACCCCTACCGCATCCAGGGCTTGCGGCGGCGTCACTATTCGGCCGCCGGCATGGACACCTGGCCATCTTTGCGCGTAGGAAGCAGAGCCAGCCAACCAAGAGCCCACAACCCAGGACGACGGAGACTGCAAGGCGTCCGGAATTCCAAGAGGACTGAGGAACCGTCGTTGCACCAACCATATGTTTCTCATCCCACCACAGGTTAAGACTGATTAATCTGTGCATTCAGCAAGTTGCTAATTCGTTGTTTTCCGCATCAAAACGGAGAGCACTGCGGACGTACACACCCAAGCACGGCGGACGTACATATACCTGCTGGTATTATACAATTATTAAATAATGGTAAGCATATTTGCTTATGAAAACTTTTTAAGCCAGGTATATCATCTGCAATAACCGAATCAACAAAGGTAATAAACATCTTGCTTCATATAACGATTTACGTTAATGAACTAAATTATATATTTAAGACTAAATTACTAAATTTTGCTCTTATCTACCATTGTTAAAAATAAATAAAAACATTCTCTCAAATCTACATTTAGATTGCGTTTAACATTGGCTTTCATAAGAAAATGTTTGATCAATACAAATATACATGTGTATATGTTTCTAAATTACTTAATTTTTCCATAATAAAATATGATACACAGACTCATTGTGGATCCAATAGATGAAGCCTTTACCTTCGGTAGCTATTTTGACTTTCTCAAGTAAACTACGTACTCTCTAAATTACCCTCCTTTCTGAAATATATGGTGTGATTATACTACATAAATTTCAATACATAGTTTTTTTTTTCTGAACCATGTTGCATACAACACACTAGAGTTCCAGACTAAGCTGAGCCAAATTAAGAGGAATTCTACTCCCTAGGAAAACAATTGTAGTTACTCAACCGAATATCCATTATTCATTTATATTATAATATATTCATTTACATTTGAACTAACAATTAACTATTCCATTGTTCTTAGTTACACTAGTCTATCAACCCGTACTCTCACACGGGTTAGTGTCTTAGATATATTATTATGTGTTATAGTACAACATATATAGGTCTATTTTTGTACTTAGTTTTTTATAATAGCATATCTTGCCACTTTAGATGTATGCTTGATTATCCATTTAATTAATCCTTGATGCGATTGAAAAAGTAGGTAATTTTAATAAAAATTTGAGGGTATATTTTCATTATACTATCGGTCATAAAGGTGAATAATTTAGATATAAATTAGAGGGGCTATTTGGTATTATCCATCATAATAGCAAATGTAAGCAATTATGTATAAATTTAGGGTGTTACTTTATATTTTCTTTCATAATGGCAAAGTAGGTAATCATTATATAGTTTTAGGTGTTATTTAATATTGTTTTCATAATGGCAGAGGTGGGTAATTACATAGAAAACATATCTAATGGCTATTAAGATTCCAATCTGCCAATTGACGATCGGATGTTTCTAATTAATGTGATAATTTTTATGATTTTATCTTTTTTTAGCGCATCTTGTGAGGATTAATAAGGAAGCTTTAAAAAAATCTCCAATTAGTAATAGTAAGATTAGACACAAAATATTTGTTTCATAGAAAGGTTTCTGGCATCTTTATGAAAAAGTTACGTGATTGTTCAGTAGGGTAAATTTGTAAATGGGAAAAAATATGACAAAAAACTTTGGGTAAATTTGAAAATAGGAAAAAATCTGCCAAAAAAGAAGAAATTTGCTTTCGTTGAGAGTTGAACTTAAAACCTTTCATAATGGCAGAGATGGGTAATTAGTTAGAAAACAGATCTAATGGCTATTAATATTCCAATCTGCCAATTGATGGTCGGATGTTTCTGATTATTGTGAGAGTTTTTAGGATTTTATTTTTTTCTGGCGCATCTCGTGAGGATTAACGTAGAGGCTCCAAAAGGAGTCTCCAATTAGTAATAGTAAGATAGTTCAAATCCAAAAGACAAGACTCCAATGTGCCCTTATGCTGTACAATTTCCTTCAAACTGGAATAATGTGGATCTAACTGACACAAACCGATACGAGGAAAAGACAAGAATCAACCCTTGGTTGAAATAGTCACGGTCAGTATGATTTCTTGCAAGCTCCAGTGTCATAGGTCTATAGATGTGTACATCTCTAAAATCTCCAGACATAAAAAAGTTCTCTAATATACTATTCATATTAAATTTATCTCCTAATTTATTATACTATTCATATTGGATTTGTCCCCTAAATCGTAGGACCAATATGTCAAAAGTATAAATATGAATATCCAATAAACCCGTGCAACGCACCGGCTGATGGGCTAGTGTTATATAATAGTAGAGTTTGGTAATATTAATATACATTATTACATGGCATAACCCTGAGGTGCAATTTTCTACATGAAGGGGTAATAGCATCGGACGGCCAGGCCAATACCCCTACCACCTTTTTAGGAACGATGCAATCATGGTGATGTCGCCATGCGTCTTCTTAGCCATCTGACCTAGGTTTGGGGCTTAAACTAGAAAACCCATCGATGGTTTTGATGCTCAACCACCAGATTCAGCATCTCCTATTTAGAGTCTATGCATGTCACTCCATCATGCCCACTCTCGTCCTCGGTCGAAACCATGAAGTCCTTTGACTTCCTACCTTGACTTTGATGTTTGTCTTAAGTTGATCAACAACTGTCCTTTGAATCCAACAATCTTTGGCCATTGATATTGCCACAACAAGACTCACAGCCATACCCAGGTTATTAGCACATGTTTGACTTGAACTGAATTTTTTTCACAATCACTATATTCTATTTTGTATGATCATTGCTATGAAGAAGCATGTTTGACATGTACAAAATATTTTGTTAGGTACTTTATTATAATTGATGACTTATGGGACGTGTCAGCTTGGCACATTATTGGACGGGCCTTTCCAAACGGTAACTACAGAATAGTAATAATAACAACGGCAGTCGAGAACATTGCCCAAGAATGCTGCAGTTATGACCGTAATAATATTGTCAATGTCAAACGTCTCCAAGAAAATCAGCCCAAGAAATTATTTGTTGATACAGCTTTTGGCTCTGCAGAAGGCTGTTCACTGCAGTTCAATGATGTCATGGATAAGATCACAAGAAAATGTGACGGTTTACCCCTAGCCATTACCTGCACGGCTAGACTTGTGGCAAGAAGCCAGCCGGAAACAGAGAAGAAACAGCTATTGGATTATGTAAATAGCTTTCTACATGAAAATTTGAGAACACACTCGTCTTCTAAGGAGATTCTGAACCAAGTACTGAAACTGTGTTACAGTAGTCTTCCACATTGCCTGAAGACATGTCTGCTGTATCTTAGTGTGTATCCAGAGAGCTACTCATTCCTGAAAGAAGATTTGGTTAAACAATGGATAGCTGAAGATTTTATATGTTCACAAGAAAAGAAGGAATCTGTTGCACTCAGTTATTTTGAACAGCTCCTCAGTTTAGGCTTGATCCAACAGATGGATATTATTAACTCAGAGAGGAAACGGTTATTGTCCTACACAGTTCACCCTGTGGTACTCGAATTTATTACATGCAAGTCAGTGGAAGAGAATTTCGTGAGAATCATAGATTATTCTCAATCGAAGATGGTTCTCACTGAGAAGATTCGTCGACTGTCGCTCCACTTTGGCGGGGCAACATATGCTACAATACCGGCAGGTGTGGGACTCTCGCAGGTTCGGACACTTGGTTTTATGGGATTATTGGGCTGCTTGCCTTCAGTTGAGAAGTTTGAGCTTGTTCGAGTCCTGATCCTTCATCTCTGGGGTGAAGATGGGAACAAGAGGTTTTATCTCAGAGATATCTGTAAACTGCATCTTCTAAGATATTTGCAGGTCATATGCAACGTCACTGTAGAATTGCCAGATGAGGTGCAATGTCTGAAGCACCTGGAAACACTGGAAATAGATGCAGGAGTAGAAGATGTTCCATCAGATATTGTACAACATTCAAGCCTGGAGCATGTCCGAATTGGAAGAAAGACAAAGCACAAAAATCTCGCTCAAGGTCCTGTTACCTCCACCAAGTCTATCTTCCCAGAAGATTTAGGCAGCAAACCCTTGCCTGTCGTCCAAGTGTTAGAGCTGCTGCCTCCCATTTGCAGCTTTTCAAGGCTTCGCGGGTGGATTGGTCTTCTCACTGTTGTGCGTATTTTGGAAGTTGTTGTCAAAGAGTTGGGGACGTATGATCTCGATCACCTCGGGAAGTTGCCGGTGCTAAAAGTTCTGTCCTTGTACGTTCGGAAGCCTGCTACACATAGGACAACCATCCACGCATCGACGTCGCCGTTTCCCGCTCTCGAGTATTTCAAATTCGTGAGCGGTCTGGTGTTGCTAAATTTTCCAGAAAAAGCAATGCCCAAACTTCGGAAGCTCAAGATACGCTTCAACACCCGAGGAGGGGAGAAGTACGGCGACATGCTACGCGGTATCCACCACCTGGAAAACCTCCAGGAGGTTGTAGCACACTTTGGAACAGCCAATGGTGATGAAGATTGTGACTTTAGGAAGGCTGCAGAGTCTGCGTTCGAGCAAGCCATTCAAGAGCTGGAGAGTCTGCGTTCGAGTGGCCAAATAAGCCGCAACGTGAAATGGGTGGATAAAGTTGACGAAGAATACGACGACCCTCCAGAGTCTTCAAATACGAGGGGTGAAATCTCGGAGCCGGAGGAGATGCGAAACAAAGAATCTGCTCCCTCCCCACTGCCAGCAGCGCCATGGCGACAAACCCAGAAAGAGATCTGGACGAGACCAGGGCCGGCCAGCGACAAGAACAACATGTCCTTGCACTTGTTGCCCGGCACGGTGAACGTGCTGGAGAAGCTTGGAGCACTGCTGAAACAGGAGCACGTGCTTCCCTCGGACGTCCATCGCAACATCCAGGTCCTCCATTGTGAACTAATTACAACATTGAGTCACGCCGCCATCCACGACCGTGAGCGCCTCGGGCACCTACATGACATCACCACGGACTGGTCCATCCGCTACCGTGACCTCGCCTATGATATCGAGGACTGGGCTGACCTCTTCACACTCAACATCTACGGTGGTGGCAGAGTCAGCCCCTCCTGGTCCTGGGCTACTTGGTTGTACCGTGTCAAGGACAGCCTCATGAGTCTCCCTGCCAACAAGCAGCTAGAGGATCTCAAGGTGCGTGCTCAGGAACTGAGGTCGCAATATGAGCTGCACATCGACAGTTTGTCGCACCCCATCAATCACCAAGAGATGCTGCCACACAAGCTTCCCAGCAGCGTCGTCGGACACGACACGCCAAGAGATGACATGATTAATATGTTAATGGACGCAAGCGATGTGGCTAAGTTCAAGATAATCTCCATCGTTGGGATGGCCGGCTCTGGGAAGACAACGCTAGCAGAGGCTGTGTACCAGCAGCTTAAAGGGGAGTTTGATAGCTGTGTTTTCTTCTCTGTGGGATATCAGGGCACCATAGAAACGACTCTAGAGGGTATGCTTAGGCAGGTAGAAATGAAGGAACAAGAAAGCAAGAACATTCAGCAAAACATCACGAAACTCAGAAAATTGCTGGAGGACAACAGGTATGCCTAATTTGCTAGTTGAACCCTTCCAATCTTGCGTGAGGTTCATACTTCACAATCATAGATCTGAACATTCTTTTTTCTGATTTTGCATAACAGGTGCCTCATTGTGCTTGATGATCTTTGGAGAATGGAGGATTGGGAAGCGATAGAGAATTGTTTTCCAACGGACATACTTCATAGTAGGATAATCATCACAACAAGGAATGATGCATTGGCATTGCGCTGTTGTTCCGGTTTGACTGATTGCATTTACAAGACTGGCCTCCTTAGTGATGTGGACTCTGAACAGTTGTTCCTGACTGAAGTCTTCGGTACTGGGCATAGCTGTCCTCACAATTTGGAGAATGTTTCTACCCAAATCTTGAGAAAATGTGGCGGCCTGCCTCTTGCTATTGTTACAGCTGCCAGCATATTAGCGCAATGTAAATCAGAGGAAGAATGGAGGACAATCGGATTGAACATGTTATCAAGTACTTCAGACTCCAATTATACGTGGCAGAGGCTCAATCTTAGTTACAATGATCTACCGCCTAATCTCAAGTCATGTATGCTGTATCTAAGCATATTTCCAGAGAACTATAAGGTTAAGGTGAAGCGATTGGTGAAGCTATGGATTGCCGAAGGATTCATTGGTGAAGAGAACAGCATAGCTATAGAGGAAACGGCAGCAAGTTACCTCGACGGGCTCATTAGCAGAAACATGGTGCTGCCACTGCATGTGAACCGTCATGGTGTCCCAAAGTATTGCGTGGTCCACCCTGTGATACATGATTTCATTGTTCACAAATCAAGGGAAGAGAATTTTATTGCTATATTGAACGATCAGCATCAGGATGTGGCAAACAGCTATGGCACTATCCGCCGGCTATCTATACAGACAAGTAGTACTCCCTCCGGTCATAAATATATGACGTTTTTTAGTGCAAATTACACTAAAAAAGGTCATATATTAATGTCCGGAGGGAGTAGCAAGCAAGATCAAAACGTGGCGCAAAATATTTCTATGGACTTATCCCATGTTCACTCAATAATAGTCATCGATCAGGTCCGCCCCGTGCCTTGCTCAACTGATATGAGTTTGGTGCGAATCCTGGACCTCGAAGGCTGTTACCATGTAGAGAAATTTTTTCATGGCAAGCTTCCGTTACTAAGGTACCTGAGCCTCAGAGGAACTGATGTCAGAGAGCTCCCAAAGGCAATAGAGGAGTCAAGGTTCCTGCAAACGCTGGATGTCAGATCCACACCTGTGAAAATGCTACCTCTCGGCATTGTTGGGCTGGAAAGTCTAATGCATTTACTCTGTGGGAGGGCCCAATTACCTCACGAAATCTCGAAGATGGATGGTTTGCGCACATTGTCGTGTCACTTATTTGCCACAGATAGATATATCGGTATCTGGGCCACAAATAGACATATGAGTATTATTGGGGCCATCAGTGGACTTGTGAACTTGAGGGAATTAGAACTGTTCTGTGATTTTACTCAAATACCGCTGGCTGATGAGATGCATGTCACATTCCATCATGGTGGGTTTCAGAGTCTTAAGAAGCTGTGGATCCGTTTTGTGGGAACTTCGGGTAAAGAATCAATTGGTGTGTCCGGCATTGAGCATCTGTTGAGCCTGAAGCATGTGCTCCTTGAGTTTGGACAGCAAAATGCAGGCACCATGGCAATTGTCGATGCAGTGAGAAAGGCTGCCAGTGCAGTCCACCCTAACCATCCGGAGGTCACAGTCAATGAGACTATGAGGTAATTAAGCTAGTACATTCTATTTGTCACAAATATTGGAAAGTGTGTGTCCATTTTATTCTTGAGCACTTCATCAAATAAGCTATGTTTTCCATGGTCTATCGAATTCGTGACAATGTTGTTCTCAGTATAAAGTGGACTAGGTTTTCATTTTTCTTCTCTGTGATATAATATATCGATCATTAGTATGACGTTTTATGCTATTGTTCCTTGCTTTCAGGTCCATCCACGGTACAGTCAAATAATCGTATTTCGCAGGTAAAACTGATGCTATTTCACTTTGTTGTGTCTTTTTTCCCTTCATATTATGTGCCAATCATTCATTATAATTTATATCTAAACAGTCGTATATCTGCGAGAAGGCAAACTATGCACACCATTATGCTCGTAGCCTACCACTGACATCTTACTATTACTAATGGAAGACTCCTTTTTTAGAGCCTCCACGTTAATCCTCACGAGATATATGCTAGAAAAAAAGATAAAATCCTAGAAATTCTCACAATACTCAGAAACATCCGACCATCAATTGGCAGATTGAAATATTAATAGCCATTAGATCTGTTTTCTAAGAAACTACCCACATCTTTTATTATGAAAGGTCTTGAGTTCTACTCTCAACAAAAACACATTTCTTCTTTTTTGGGCAGATTTTCTCATTTTCAAATTTATCCTCAATTTTTTTCAGTTTTTTTCCTATTAAAGATGTTAGAAACCTTTCTATGAAACAGATATTTTGTGCCTAATCTTACTATTACTAATTGAAGATTTTTTTTGAATCTCCACGTTAATCCTCGCATCTGCGCTAGAAAAAAGATAAAATCATAAAAATTCTCACAGTAATTAGAAACATGCGATTATCATTTGACATATTGGAATCTTAATATTCATTAGATTTGTTTTCTAACTTCTAAGTAATCACCACCTCTGCCATTATAAAAACAATATTAAATAACCCTAAAACTATATATTAATTACTCACTTTGCCATCATGAAAGAAAAATATGAAATAACACCCTAAATGTATACCTAATTGCTCACATTTGCTATATTATGATGGATAATACCAAATAGGTCCTCTAATTTATATCTAAACTGTTCACCTTAGTTATTATGACCGATAGTATAATAAAAGTAACCCCTCATATTTATATTAAAATTTCCTACTTTTACAATCGTATCAAAGATTAACTAAATCAATCAAGCATGCATCTAAAGTAGCAAGAGTATAAAAATAAATCTATATATATTATACTATAACTAGTCTATCAACCCGTGCTCTCGCACGGGTTAGAGTCTTAGATGTATTATTATGTGTTACAGTACAACATATGGGTCTATTTTTGTACTTAATTTTTTATAATAGTATATCTTGCTACTTTAGATGTATGCTTGATTATTCATTTATTTAATCCTTGATGCAATTGCAAAAGTAGGTAATTATAATACAATTTTGAGGGTCTATTTTCATTATACTATCAGTCATAATAAGCAAAGGTGAATAGTTTAGATATAAATTAGATGGACGATTTGGTATTATTCAACATAATAGCAAATGTGAGCAATTATGTATAAATTTAGAGTGTTATTTCATATTTTCTTTCATAATGGCAAAGTAGGTAATCAATATGTAATTTTAGGTGTTATTTAATATTCTTTTTATAATGGTAGATGTGAGTAATTACATAGAAAACAGATCTAATACCTATTAAGATTCCAATCTGCCAATTGACGATCAGATGTTTCTAATTATTATGAGAATTTTTATGATTTTATTTTTTTAGCGCATCTTGTGAGGATTGATAATGAGGCTTTAAAAGAAATCTTCAATTAGTAATAGTAAGATTAGACACAAAATATTTGTTTTATAGAACGGTTTCTAGCATATTTATGAAAAAAGTTACGTGATTGTTTAGTAGGGTAAATTTATAAATGGAAAAAATCTAACAAAAAACTGAGGATAGATTTAAAAATGGGAAAAAATCTGCAAAAAAAAAAGAAAAAATTTGCTTTTGTTGAGAGTTGAACTCAAAACCTTTCATAATGGCAGAGGTGGGTAATTACTTAGAAAGCAGATCTAATGGCTATTAATATTCCAATCTGTAAATTGATGGTCGGATGTTTCTGATTATTGTGAGTTTCTAGGATTTTATATTTTTTCTGGTGCATCTCGTGAGGATTAATGTGGAGGCTTTAAAAGGAGTCTCCAATTAGTAATAGTAAGATAAGATACATAATACATCTAAGATACTAACTCGTGCCGCCGTGCGAGAGCACGTGTTGATAGGCTAGTATTCGAAACTAGGGATGAAAGCGGACGGATATTATCCGCCGGATAATCCGTCCCGAGAGGTTCAGAGACTAAATGGGACGCCCAATATCTGAATCCAAACCGTTAATATCCGATCCGTATCTGTATCCGGAGTCTAAAAATTGAGTATTATTATGCATACGAGGTATATATCAATGTCCGGCGTATTTTGACACTACCCGTATCCGAATCGAATCCGAAAAACAAATAATTATATCCGTCTGTATTCTTATATATCCGTCCGTATCCGATCCGTTTTCATCCCTACTCGAAACAATGCTGATGTACTGATACATTAAAAAATTGGCAGGGATGCTGATTGGGATGTGTTATGCCAGCCCCTAGCATGCACGCAAAGCTGGACAGCCGAACTGGCATCAATGCAAAGGATCCTGCCACTTCACTGAAATGCCTGGGCATGTGAACTGCATAATAAAGTGCCTCATGTGTTTCGATTTCCTGTCCCTTTTTATATATGTTTGCTTCTCGTTTGGTTTGTCAGGGTAACCATTCGGTATTTTCAGAGTTCGTATTGGTGACTTTTGTTCCATTGTTGTTGTCCTTCTTGATGTTTCAGCTGCATCATTGCACATCGACGAGCTGTCCCTCATCAATAAAAATAGATTGCTTGTATGTGACATCTCGGATAATCTGATTCATCTATATATGTAGCTATGTGTGATGGAAGGGGATGTTGGAGGTTTCTGGTCTGGGTTTAGGCCAGCGTGGCTGGGGTTTTGGTGCCAGCGATGGCTACCGATATACTAGAAAGAACAGAGGAAGGAAGAACTTATCTATCGCTTCTTGACTTGGGTGCCGCTCGACCCGTTACAACTTACGTGTCTCTACCTAATATTAATATTAATATTAAGAATAAGGTTTTCCGGTCCATCATCTCAAATATATGACAGGTGGGACCGGCCTTACACGTGTGACCTCAATTCGGACTGCAGAAGCAGTCCACATGAAAACGGACGCGTCGGTCACATACGGACTCCATTTTCGACGTTCTATATATCGATAGAAAGCTAAAATAATAATATTTCTAACCTAACTGACACCACTATAAAATTCACTTGCAGTCAACGGGAATCGTTGAAACAATATGACTGATTCGGACTGCAGGAGGAGTCCACGCGAAAACAAACACTCCGGTCTCATACGCGTTTTCGACGTTCTATATATTGATGGAAAACTAAAATGATAATCTTTCCAACCCAGCTGTCATTACCGTAAAATTCGCTGACAATCAATGTGAATCATCAAAACAATATGATGTGAAATTTATTCACAAACCTAATTCGGACTGATCTAATATGTTTAAGATTTTTCTTCCGTTGCAACGCACGGACACTTTGCTAATGTAGAAATATTCAAGGAAGACTTATCTCTGAACATAACTTAAACTAATCTGCTAACTATCCCTTGATGAATAATGTAGCAGAACTCATGATAAAGCGGAAAAAGCCCGGATGCCTGACTATAATCTGACAACAGGGCAGAACTCAGCCACTCTCATCTTGCTCGTGCTTCTTGCGACGCCAAGTACCTTTGGCCGTATACATGACACTATGTATGTCAATGCCATTTGTTTTTCTAGAAATTCGGGATAGCGCAATGTCACGCTATAACTGTCTTTTCTACATCGAACTTCCAAATAGAACTTCTTGTTCTTTCCTTCTAACATTTCATTCAGCTGCACCCAAGATGAATGCAATACTAGAGTTATACTACCTCCGTTCACAAATGTTTGTCGCCGACTAGTTCAAAAATGAACTAACGGGCGACAAGCGTAGAAAACGGAGGGAGTAGTTACAAGACACAATATGCATGCACCATCCGGCAAGCCCCGCTTGCGCATGAACCGGGAACCTACGACACCAAATGTTTAGATCATCTGCTACTTTAGACAGAGTTATACGTACACTAGACATCTCTCCTCTAATACATGGTTGTTCCTAGTCTCCCAGAGACGCCAAAGAAGGGTGACCAAAATATTCGGCCACATATCGCTGCAGAGAGCAGAGGGAGTGGGTGCTGTCCAAAAATCATGAGCCTCGCACAACCCATCAGTGTCGACTCCAATTTGTTGCCAGAAGAATCCAATGCTAGGACACTCAATGAAGGCATGCGTCCAATCCTCCGTTGCCGCACTACACCGACAGCAGCTAGGCACCTGGCACCGGATGCACATGTCTTCGGTGCAGGACTGCAGGTTGGCCCTTCTGCTTAGTCGATCTTCGAAGAAGAGCCACGCAAAAACTTTTTCCTTATTAGGACCCCTTAGTTTCCAAACCCTCAGCCAATTGTCGCCGTACGTCGAGGCGGTAGACAGATCCGAGTAGGCTCTTGTTGATTAATATTTATTTTTATAATGTCATAGTGTTAATTTATATGCAAATATAGGGGGTTATTTTAAATTATATTTCACAATAACATAATAGTTAATTTATATTTCACAATAACACAATATTTTAATTCATCTTTCATAATGTCATAGTGTGTAATTTATATCTAAATTTCATGGTTATTTTAATTCATATTTTATAATGGCATGTTGGGTAATTTATATGCAAATCAAGGGGGTAATTTATATGAAAATTTAGAGGTTATTTTAATGATGTTTTATAATGGCATGGTGGGTAATTTATATAGAAATTTAGGGGGTTACTTTAGTGATCTTTTATAATGGCATGATGGGTAATTTTTAAAAATATAGTAGATCTGATGGCTAGTTGATAGATGGTCAGATGTTTCCCTTTTTCTTGAGAATTTCTAGGATTTCTCTTTTTTTTCTAGCGCGCTTTGAAAATAGTGCTTCTTTTAGAACCTATAATGGCATGGTGGGTAATAGTATTATTGGATACTACCTGATAAGATGGTCAGACGTTTTCCTTTTTCGTGAGAATTTCTAGGATTTCTGTTTTTTCTAGCGCGTTTTTAAAATAGTGTTTCTTTTAGAACCTTCAATCCTTCCATCAGTAATAGTAAGATTTCATTGCACCTGAAGGATTAACATCTAATCTGTCAATCTGTTACAGGTACCTCATTGTAATTGATGACATCGATGAGCAACAGTGGGACTCTATAAAATCGATCTTCCCTGATAAAACAAGAAGCACAATAATAGTGACGACGGCCGTTCAGGAAGTAGGCAAAATCTGCAGCCATGGTAATGGTTATGTCTATAATATGGGTACTCATGATGTGAAGCATTCAAAGGATTTGCTAAAAGCTGTTTTGAAGGGTCACTCACCTGGATTGGAGCAGAGCTCAGCATCAATTGTGAGCAAATGTGATGGTCACCCTCTTGCTCTTGTCAGTGTGGCCAATTATTTGGTGAGGAAAGATGTGCTAACAGAAGGTGAATGTGAGCAAGTTTGCCACACCCTTGGTTATCATATGGCAAAGGAGTACTCTTTCAGCAATCTGCGGCAAGTGCTTATGAATAACTACAGCATCCTGTCTGGTTATCTTCTTAAGACCTGCTTGCTATACATATGTGTGTTCCCAAATGGTTGCTCCATCAACAAGAATAGTCTGATAAGGCGATGGTTAGCAGAAGGATATGTAAAGGGTCAACACCCACTCAGCGCCCTGCAGGTCGCTGATGAAAACTTCGAGGAATTAATTAACCGGAATGTCATTAGACCAGTTGAGTCAAGCAAGAATGCAAGAGTGAAGACATGCAAAGCTCATGGTATCATGCATGAGTTCATGCTCCACCTGTCCAACACTGCTAAGTTCATTACCTCACTTAATAATCCAGAGCGGAGCACTTACCGTCACCTCTTTATGGATAACAATTCAGCATTGGATGTGAACCATAATCACCCCAGTCCAGCTTGTGTTGGCACGTCTAAAAGTGACAAATTTCGTGCCCGGTCTTTGACAATCTGCGGTAATGCAGGAGAAGCTGTTGCGGAATACGCAAAGTGCGAGCTGCTGCGGGTCTTGGATTTGGAGGAATGCAGCAATCTGAAGGAGGATCATATGAGTGACATACATAAGCTGTGGCATCTGAAATATCTGAGCCTCGGAGCCACCATTAGCCGCCTTCCGAGTAAAATTGAGAAATTGCATTGCTTGGAGACCCTTGACACGAGGAAGACCAAGATAGATACATTACCCATGGAAGTCATCAAGCTGCCCTACCTAGCTCACCTGTTGGGAAAGTTCAAGCTTGGGAAGAGAGACTTTAGAGCGAGTGAGGTTCACAAGTTCTTGCCAAAAGAAAGCAATATGCAGACGCTGGCAGGGTTTGTCACAGACAGCAACTCTGGTTTTCCGATGTTAATGGCTCATATGAGAAAGTTGAGGAAGGTCAAGATATGGTGCAGTCCTGATGATAGTGAGAGGACCTTGGCCGATCTTTCGGCAGCTATCAAGAAGTTTGTGCAGGATGAAATGCGCACCGGTGTTGGTGTCCGCTCTCTGTCACTGCATCTGGGGAATTCCTCGGTAAACAGCATCCTGCATTTTCTTGAGAACTCTTATGGCTATCTCAGCTCCCTGAAACTAAATGGAGAACTGAGTGGACAGATTCAGTTCGTTACGTCTTTGCGTGGTCTCACCGAGTTGTGCCTTTCATTGACGAATAACTTAACAAGCAATGATCTATCGAACCTCCTCAAGTTGAGGCACTTGGAGTATGTCAAGCTGGTGAATGTCAGCCTTGGAGGGTTCATCATCAGAAGACGGGATTTTCCACGACTGTTACGGTTATGCCTTGTCCAATGTCCAACCCTCCCTACTGTGGAAGAAGGAGCTTTACCGAAACTCATCTCACTTCACCTGCTCTGTGAAAATCTAGCTGACCTTGCTGGAATCAAAATACAGCAGCACAAACAAATTCAGGAAGTTGCACTTGACTCTATGGCTGACCAGGAAACAGCAGCGGCATGGGAAGATGCAGCTAAGAAGCATCCAAAGAGGCCAAGGGTTCTGTTCTTTAGGAAGATTTGTCCAATTGATTCAGGGTCCATGGTGAAATATGTTGCGACCGAGAGACCATCACCACCAGAGTTCGAATCCTGCGTCACGGAGGAAGGACAGATTCGCTCAGTCCAACCAATTTCAGATGACGAGCTGAGTTCTGCTTTGAAGGATTTAAATGTTGCAGGCCCCTCTATGGCTTCAAGCGAGGTGCCCACTATGATGAACAACGTGATACCATGTTCTTCGAGTGTGGTGTCCTGACCCTGTCTGGTGAAAGGCGCCGGTAAGTTTCTCTCTACCTCCTGCACATTTCTTATGCAAAATCCCTGAAATTATTATGACAGTTGTTATTACTTTTCATTGAAAAACTGAAGTATAACTCGACGTCGTCATGGCCTGTTGGGCAGATTGTTGGTCTGTAACACGCTTGTTCCTTCGGTTTAACTTCTGCTGCATTTAGGATTTAGATTTGCTTTTAGCGGGATGTGACTTATTGAGCATCTTGTTTTTTTTTTTTTTTTGAAAGTCGACGGGGGGAGAGCTTCCCCACCTGGAACTTGTATTATTTAAGGACCCTCGAGGTCTGATGTTTTCCAGCATAGCCAGCTTCACGGCTTTTACAGATGGTGAGACAAGGGAGGAGAGGTTTTCAGTTTTGACTGCTACGCCATTGCGGCATCAAACACCCTTAACCACGCGTCCTTGATAGCGAGATCTTTCGCCTTGTGACGAGACGCCCAGAGCCTGGCTTCACCCGCGCAGCCTCTGATCATATGCTCAACCGTCGCGCTCTCCTGCCTGAAGACGAAATTGTTGCGTCTCTTCCACAGTCCCCAGCAGCACAGCAAGACGAATGAGCTGAATTCCTTCACCGGCAGACCTGACGGGGGTGGAATGGTATGCAGTTCCCGGACAGACATATCCGGCTGAATGTGGATACCGACCTTTGCCCAAAAACAAACCGCAAAGGGGCAGTGGAAGATTATGTGCGAAGCCGTCTCTGGAGCCTGCTGGCAGATGTCACAAATGTCTTCTGTGAGTATCGTCTTCTTGCAGAGGTTCACCTTGCACTGAATCCGCCCTTTCTGCAAAAGCCATCCGAAGAATTGAACCCGGGGAGGGGCACGGTTCGCCCAGATGAAAGAGACGGCCCCATCCTGAGCGCGTGGCGACCCTTTGAGCAGTGCGTATAGATTGCCTGTGCGCAGTTTACCATTGTTGTCGGCTAGAGAGCAAAGCCTCCTGTCGGGGGCGGTGGTGAGAGACACAGCTGCAATGATGTCCTGCACTGCGGCGAGTTCAGACGTCGCTTGTGGTGTGAGCCGGGGCACAAGCAGCAGGCCCTCCTCGCGCACTTGACGGACACTGACCTTCCTCTTGACACAGTGAGAATAGAGCGCCGGGAAGGACGAGGCAAGGTCGTCCTGCCCGCTCCATGCATCGTGCCAGAAGTCTGTATTCCTCCCGTCGCCTACCTCGGAGGAGCTGATGGCCTGATAGATGGGGAGCAGGCCACGCAGTGTATCCCAGTGAGTCCCCAGCACACCGCCCTCCATGGTCGCAAGATTGACATGTGCACGCACCCAGGCGGCCCAGGAGGAGTTAGACGCCAGGTGGAGCCTATGTATGAGTTTGATCAGCAGACAGGTGTTCAGCAGGCTCAGATCCTTGACGCCGAGGCCTCCTTCCTCCTTGGATTGACAGACATTCTCCCAGGCCACCAGTGAACATCCCCTCGCTGATGAGTTCTCACCAGTCCAGAGGAAAGCGCGGCGGCGTTGATCCAGTTGCGAGACGATACTGGGCGGCAGCGGAACCGCGCACATGGCATCTTGTTGGACTTGTCTTCAGGGTGAATGATGAGGCTAACAGGTCTTGAAGCTCAAATTTAGTACTTCAGTAGTGAGTGCCATGTTTTTTTAGTCTATATATGTGGAGTTGCTAAAAATTTTAATCAGAGTGATGTATCCCTCCCTCAGTTTTTTTATTTTTTGCGCAGCAAGGGCCTTTACTGTTTGCGTGTAACTGTTGCAATTTTATGGACGCACTTCTGGTTCTATCCAAATTCAGAGACCTGATATCCATTTTTACTCTGACAGACGACATCACCCTGTGAAGCACCATATTAATGTCGGAAAGCATAAGGTGGTGAAGCCAATGTTGTCAATGGCCATCCATCCGTTGCAGGCTACCTCAGTTCAGAAGAGTAGCCGTATAGCATACCGCTGTTAAGACCAAGACTGTTTTGCTCGCTTCCTCTGTTTTCTGTCACAATGAGTTGTGTTGTGCTGTTTTATAAAAATAAGTCTATCAGATCGGAACACGCAGGCAGATGATGAGGCTCGCTCCATTTCTGTTCCGTCCTGGTCGTGGGTTCAGACATTCAGCACTACACTTGTTTCGTACTACAAGGCAATAATGTTTTTTTACAAACTAATAAGACATAATGTTCTTGACTGGCCGCTTGGAATTATTGTTGTTCCATGTCCTGCTAGTTAAAGAAACTTGGGCATACTATTCAGGTTGGAGAAAAGCTCTGCTTATCACGGATATTCCATGAAGCCTGGAGCTTGCTGCTAATCTCTGCTCCGTGGCGTGGTTTGCTTTCGCTCGTTGCCGGCAACAGATGCACGCACGATCAGTGTCGTGGATTGGTGTCCCATTCTAGGATGCCGTCATGCCGAGGGGGTGTCAGACTGGCAGCAGAGAAGCTGCCCACTCGCCGGTAATCAGAATCCTACTGGGAACCTGACTCGTGAACTGAACTTACGCAGAAACGACAGCGCGACCGCCGCGTCTGCCCCATGCCCGGCAAGTGTAGGCAATGGAACACAGGATTGCAATGGCCGAACCAATCTTCTGGTGTTGGCTTGTCTTGTGACGCAGTCAGCACTGCACGGTCCAACCGATTTCAGTTGACGATGAACTGAGAGTCCTACTTTGAAGGATGTAAATGCTGCATCCTCCGCTATGACTTCAAACAACGTGATGGCGTGTGCGTCATCCAGTGAAAGCCTGCCGCCCGTGAGCAAGTTCCTCTGTACTCCCTGCACATTTCTTATGGAAAAGTTTAGCAACAATTCAATAAATTCTCTATGGATTCCGTCACGATGCAATAGTTTTCTTTTTCTGCAATGTACTAGTACAAGAAACACAACAACAAACATATTTCATTTTTTTGTTTAATTCTGTAACCTTTTTTTTTTTTTTGAAACTGTAACCTTGTTTATTGGTTAGGAGCGTGTAGCGATTTGTTTGATGTACGAACAAGAAATTAGTTTTTTTTTTTTTTTTTTT
>CBMN010004133.1:0-10789 GCA_000582825.1 Hordeum pubiflorum | reverse complement strand
CCTCCCCTCCCCCGCGCGCCCGTGATTCCGCGCCTGTTTCGCCGCCCCTCCGCGGGCGGCGCGGGCGGGCTCCCCCCTCGATGCGCGATTGGAGGGCGGTTCCTCGCCGCTAGGGTTCTTAGGAGGTTCTGGCCGATGCGGAGTGATTCGAAGGTCCTTGCAGCCGCGGCCGCGCCCCGTGCGTGCCTTGTCCCCTACCGACTAGCTGGAACCAGACGAGCCCGTTCGGTTTTCCTTTCGGGCTTCGTGCGGATTACTGGCGACATAGCTGTTCATTAGGTTATAGTTTGACTTAGGAGTTGTGTTGGTCTCGTTCAAATCATGGTCTGCTTCTACATTTTTAGGGTTCCTGTCTAGACCACCTGCTGAATGCAATTAATGCCCAGCGCTTCCCGTTTGGGGTTTGATGGTAGGCTGATTCTGTTTGTTTTCTGTTGTTCGTACTTTCGATTTGTTATTGTTGTTGTATATTGGGAGGGGAATCGGGGAGCATGGGTCTTAGGGAGAAAGGGGATTACTGGTATCTTTGATGTGGGTCGATTTGGCAACGAGATTGCAAAAAGGGTGTTGTGATAGATATGGCTCCTGGTCTGGATGCATTTAGATTGGAAAAATAGAGGGATGCTTGTCTTGCCGGCCAAACTTTGAAAAGTGAAAGTGAAAACACTTTTGATGTGCTTGTTTTATCAGGTTTGCTTGTCTGAAATCGGTTAGGTGTTGCTATATCGATTGGGAAATGGTCATTTTCGTTGTACCTCTCTTGTACAGCGGGAGGAAAAGTGGCACAGTCAGATTTGCTACTTTTGTAAACTTGAGGAGCTTGGGTGCTCATCTTAGAGAAGGGATTTTGTTGTTTTCTTTGTGGAGAAAGCATTTTGCCTGTGTATACTGTCTCTTTAAGTTCTAGGAAGCATTCCATGCATATATTTTAGAATTTTGTTGCTCTTCTCTCCTTGGTTGATGGTTGCTTAGTTTGATCTTGTATAATTTGGCAGATGAGATATTCTTTGTGAACACCATTGGTCTGCTATAATGTGTTGTTGCTAACTTTATGAGGGTTTGTGAATGGATAAGGAGTGGGATCTGTGATTGTATGATCTCTTCTGTGTGGCACGTGAAGGTTGTAATATACATTCTTGAACGTACCTGACATGGTCAGAATGGTGTTTTGGAAATTTATGATTATTAATAGTCTCTTACTCAGTGTTCAAGTGAGTACTTGTGTGTACACTTGCATAGTTTGTGAATGTAGATATGTTTTCAATTCTTACCATATGAATTTGTTCTCAATTCCTACATTTGCTTTGCAATTTATGTTCTTATTAGATTGTATTAGTTTTTTTCTATCACCAGCTTACATTATCATTATGTTGTGGTAACCATAGATTATGTCAATTAGCTACCGGTTGAAGTAGTGTAAATATCTCATTTACCACTGTTATTTTTTCAGATACCTTTCAAGAGGTAAAGAGCAAGCGTGACAAGAAAAAAGAGGTCAGTCTACCATGTTCCTCAAATATCTCAATATATTCGTTTGGTGTTCAGTTTGTCTCATGACTGCTGATCGGGTTTTACCTGGTTGCTAATGAATTGTAGCTAACCTTTTTCTCATGATCGTTCTTCATTACCATGAGCATCCAAGTACCCATACAGAAGATACTTTGTCCATGCAATAGTTATTTTGCTCTGTTTGATTTGTTCTGCCAATAGTTAGCATGTTGAGTTATTCCTTTGGTTCTTGTTTTGAAATATGAGTAATGATGAATATAACAGATAGGTCCGTGTGCTTGCAGGTTAAAGAGACTCCCGAGCCAAGGTCTCGAGCGGCAAATAATGCTACCAGTCGAGGTGTAAGAGGCGGCCCAGATCGAGGTGGGCGAAACAACTCTGCTTACAACAGCTCCATTGGTAATAGAAAAATCACCACCTGTATCTTTGAGGCCGTTCTTGTTTATTATTCTTTTTTCACCATTTACTTACGTTTTTTTTTCAGATAACATGACCTCAAAGTCATCAGTCTCAGGATCTGGTATGCCATCAACCAATTCCACCCAGAAGCAAACAGCTCCAAGGTAAGGATAAATACCTTTGCTTCTTACCGTAAGGGCAACTGATTGGCCTGCTTTTTTAGTAGGTGCAGTTATGATTAGAAATCTATTGTGCCTTTTCCATGCAACCCTCATCTGTTGTCACCCGAGGTGCATTGTGTTACTATTGATGCCCCTGCGATGTTCAAACATTTGTGCAAACCGCACGAGTTCATACAAACAATTATTTTGTTAGAAGATTGGAACAGCCTACTTTTTTTAGCAGGCGCAATTATGATAAGAAATCTATTGTACCTTTTCCCCGCAACCCTCATCTGTTGTCCCCCGAAGGCATTGTGTTATTATTGATGCCCCTGTGATGTTGTTCAAACATTTGTGCAAACCGCGAGGTCATACAAACAATTATTTTGTTAGAAGACTGGAACACAATAGTTTTTCTGTCTTGTAGAGGGATATAAGGGGTCAGCCATCTTAGAGGTACAATTTTATTTTAATATGAAAGAGTAACCCTAGAGATAGAGATTGATCAGCATACTTTACATATATTATGTACGGGTCAAGTAGGTCCTCACATGTAAGGGGCATTTTGTATCCATCTATTGATCAAGCAATGAGTGATCAGTTTGGTTTATCAGTCTATTCATCCTTGCCTGCCCTCGTGGTTGTAGCTGTGTGCTTTCTCTAGTTTTTTGTTCAGGAGAATTATTTGATTGCATTAAACAAATATAAAATGTTGTTAAATCCGAGTGAAACAATGCACTCATCAGTTTTGGATGACTGCGCGGCACTAAAATCATACAAATTGTCTGATGTATTGGTGATTTCAGATTGTTCTCTTTTCACCTGTTTTGATATACATGTTCTGTTTTGTCTGTTGTAGTTCCTCCGTGAACAAAAATCTGGTTGCTGATGCACCATCAGTACCACCGCAAACATCATCTGGGTTTCAGCATGGTTGGTCTGGGACGCCAGGTCAGTTGTCAATGGCTGATATTGTGAAAATGGGTGGCAGGCCACAGGCTCAGGGGAAGCCTTCTACTAAGCCTGTGGTCACAGCGGACAAAGGATATGCTGGACAATACCCATCTTTGCCCACCACTGTAAACCAGATTACAAAACAATCTGTGAGCACAGTTGCACCAACAGAGCTTGACCAGGGGTTACCTTCTGCGCAAGATTCTGTTCTGGTTAAGGACCAGAGCCAGACAGCTGCTGATAACAAGCAGAAATATGATAATGATTGGGCTCCACAAGATGACCCACCAGCAGGGAATCAATCCTCCCTCCCTGAGACATCTGGGGACCCATCATTATATGAGGCACCATTACATGCATCGACGCTTGTTGCTGATGCGGTTTACTTGCATGAAAATTCTTATTTGGATGATAACATCTCTGCCGCAATGAGATCAGGAAATGCTTCTGAGAGACACTTGGATCACTATGGAGGGAATTCTGAATATAATGATGGATTATTGCAGAACTCGAGTACCTATCTGGCTC
The DNA here is from genome assembly GCA_000582825.1 of Hordeum pubiflorum. Lineage (NCBI taxonomy): Eukaryota > Viridiplantae > Streptophyta > Magnoliopsida > Poales > Poaceae > Hordeum > Hordeum pubiflorum. Next base: position 7,238 of record CBMN010004133.1, on the reverse strand, counting down.
AGACGCATTCTCACATAGAGGACCAAGGTGAGTGCTAAACTACGTTCAAAGTATCTAGTTCTTTGCTGGTTATACTTTGGAGGTCCAACATTTGTTTTTGAAATATCCATGCACTATCGTTCCATGTGAGAATCTTGTATATCTGTTGTGAACTTTAATGCTTTGAATGATTGTTTTGACATCTCATTAAAAGATACTGTGTGTATCCAATATTCATGCTTAATCATAACCGTTGTAAAATTGTTTGAGCTATATTTTTATATGATAGAACAATTTAACCTTTCTAGAGATGAAAGGCAAATTGCTTTGTCTAATTTGATACAATTATTATCCACTTCTATGTTAGTTCGCCTTTATGCATCTGTGTTATGATAAGGTTTAGGGTTGGAAAGGTACTAGCAACATATACGGATGACTCCACAGATGACTCACTTGGTGCTATTTTTAAAAAAATAGACATCTTAATGCATATTTTAGACAACCCAGAAAGCACACTGCCCATTTCTGTCTGAATAAACTTCGTGACTGACAATTTTGAAAAAAGTAGATTGCCACAGCAGATTGTAAGAACCCAGATAGTATGTTTCTTTCTGAATATACGTCAGGCTATGTTCATTGCTTCCGGTTTTGCTGAATATACTTCACTGGCATGTTCAGTGCTTCTGGTTTTGTATTATGATTTCTTTTACATGTTGTGCGTTTGCACAAATATATTTGTGAACCATTTTTTGACTGGTTGGTTGGTTTCTGTTCTGGAAGTTGCATAAGTATTTTTTGGGCACGACCTGGACATGAATATATAATCTCTCTTGTTCTATATGGTTTGCATCCCATGTTCTGATTGTGGATTTTGTTTTTTGCAGCTGAGGAGTCCAACGCTGACGTATCATCAGCAGCAAACTTTCAGGGTCTGAGCCTACATGATGAAGAGTTAGCTGCCACAAAGTTTGCCGAAGATAACCCAGCAGTTATAATTCCGGACCATCTGCAAGTTGCCAACACAGGCTGTGCCGGATTGAGCTTTGGCAGTTTTGGATCTGGTGCATTTTCTGGGCTCCTCCCGCCGCCTAAGAACACCGAAAACAATGTTGAGTTGCCTATTGTGGAGGAATCTGAACCTATAGATCATACAGATACGAGGTTAAGCGTTTTCCCGATTCTTTATTTTGCTGGATAGGTCACATCTTGTGAACTCGTGACATGACTGGAATGACCTTTTCTTTCAGGGATCAAGATTTCTATGAAATTCCTGCGAATTCGCCACCAAACGAGAACCTTGAGGAAATTATGGGAGCTAACACAGAGAATCTTGATGTACCTTCTGTTCAACAGCCTGATGTCCTGAGACAAGAAATACTGGATGATCCTTCAGGTGTTCAATATAATCTGCCATCAGTATCAAGCCACACATATGCGAACCCAGCACAGCCAAATGCAATGGATGCCATGCAAGGAAGTAACCAAGCGCACACTCTTTCACACCTGTCAAGCTTGCTGGTACAGTGTTTCCCTTCTCATCTTTCTAGTAAAATTACACCTTTTTAGGCTTCTTGCATCTATGTGCTTATTGCATCTAGTAAAATAACATCTTTTCAAGGGCTTCTCCTAAAAATTGTAATGCACATATCTGGATTTGAATTCAGCCCATAGGTGCCTACACAGCACATATAGGAAAGCCAGATTTCACTTCCATATGGTCCTGTATGTAGTCATCACATGTTAAATAGATACACTTAACCTGTCCTGTTCAGGCTAGTGTTTTAGTTTCCGTATTGAAACAAGTCTCACTTCTGTATGGTTTGTTAAGCACTTCTCTCCATAATTCACAACCGCCAACAGATATAACCTGCGTACCTGTATATCTAGGCATTATATAATTTATCAAAATTGATGCAATATTTTTTGGGACTATCATATAAGTAAGAGCCAGATTGTGAGAAGGCATCATCAGAACATTGATGGTTTCAATGTAATGTTGCAGTAGTTACTAATTTACCAAACGACAAACGGTGGGGCAGTTGACCTTGTTATTTTGAATTATTATAGGTTATGTATAACAGTTTCCTAGCCTGGTGAACATGATTGCTTCTTTTGGGCATCCAACACTCCTACATTTGGTTGCATTCTATTTTCAAAAGTAGCTCGTTGCTCCTTTTTCTTTTCTTACTAGATTACTAGAGTATCTTCAGAAAAAACTGCACGAGCCCTCTTGATTATGCGACTTAGCCTTGGATGTTTCGTGTTACCCTTTTCCATGCTTATGACTGACAATGGGAGCAACCAAAGAGAAGTCTATTTGAAAGGAACAATTGATGCTAAGTTATCTTAAAATGGTGCAATAACTTGCATTGGAATAGTTATCCTGCCTAGATCATGTTTTTTTATACAAATTCCTGGCGGTCTTAAAATAAGGATCCTCTGGACTGACTGGAATTTTCTGCTTTTTCTTTTTCCATACCTCGTTCCAATTGATGATAAACTTCTTTGCTGAAGAGGTTTACGACGAATTTATCATCTTCCTTATGCTTATTTATTTAACCCAGCATGTAAAAACTTTGGCATAATTTTTTCCAAATGTTTTCTCCAGCAATCAAATACGTTACAACAGCACAACCTGTTGGGTTCAAATATGGCACCTCTTCGGGACTTGGACTTTGGTTTGTCACCTTTGTTGGCAGCACAAGCACAATCAATGGGTGCAAGATATAACTCAGCTGCACCAACTACTACTGGCATGCAGGAGGTAATTTAAACCTTTCAATGCATTTATCTTTCAGTGCTTCATTCAGATTCATATTTCACAGAGTAAGTTTGGAAGCTACAAAAAGCACAGCACTCTTTGTCGTATGTAAACTTGAATTATGTAGGTGTGCTAGCGTTGAGAAAAAAACCCTTTTCATGTGAGATCATTCAGCTATATACAGTACACACCGAACTTTCCTTGTTAATTTTTATGTGGGGTTGGTAATTTTCTAGCGTTGAGAAAAAAAATCCTTGAATATTATTGACATCATGGTGCTGATAATTTGTTGTTGCATATATTGCTTTGTCTGACTTCCCTTTCATTGACATTATATTTATATGTACATTTTGCAGCCCATGAAGCCAGGAGTTTTCTCGAACACTCAATCCACACAAAATCTTCCGAGTACCAGCATTCAGATGGCCCCCTCTCTTCCTCAGCAATTAGTCCATCCTTACTCACAGCCCACTTTACCTATTGCACCTTTTGCAAATATGATTGGCGCAAATATGATTGGCTATAATCCATACTTGGCACAAAACTACCCTGCTTACCTACCATCAACCGCCTTCCAACAAGCGTACTCGAGTAATGGACAGTTCCATCAGTCTGCTGCTGCTGTACCTGGAGCTGGCATGAAGTACTCGCTGCCACAATACAAGAACAACATGTCAGCCGCAAACTTACAACAACAACAACAACCTTCGTCGGTTATATCTGGTTATGCAGGCTTTGGAAGCTCAAGTAATCTTCCAGGAAATTTTACCCTTAACCAGAATGCTGCCCCTCCATCGGCCAATCTTGGGTTTGATGAAGCATTGAGCGCTCAGTACAAAGAGGCCAATCAATATATGGCTCTCCAGCAGCAGGTAACCATTGCGAGCAACCCTTTGTGTATATTTCAGAATTTTGAGTTGATTGCTGTTTACTTTGTAGAGAAAAAGTGTTTGATTTTGTTATTCTTGTCAGGGCGACAACTCTGCGATGTGGCTTCATGGGGCTGGTTCAAGAACAGCATCAGCACTTCCTCCTACCCAGTTCTACGGCTACCAGGGACAGAGCCAGCAGCAGGGTGCCTTCCGCCAGGCGCAGCAGCCCCAGCAGCCTTCTCAATACGGGGGCCATGGATACCCGGCGTTCTACCACTCCCAGGGCGGCATGGCGCAGGAGCACCACCCCCAGAACCCCGCGGACGGGACGCTGAACGGCTACCAGGCGGCACCGCAGCAGCAGCAGCAGCAGCAGCCATCTCACCAGAGCTGGCAGCAGCACGCCAACTACTGAGCCCCTCGCACTCTTGTTGCGGTGCTGGCTCACTGTCGTGGGACTCGCTGCGGAGTAAAGCAGCTCAGAGTAGCTGAGCTTGTGGCTCGCTGAGGAGAGGGTCCGCAGAGCGTTTTAACGTGTTGCGTGTGTCATGTCGGCGTTGTCGGACTGATGTGTTTGTTTTTCGGTCGAGTTATATGCGCGGAGCAAAACAGTCTTGTAACTCTTTGGAGACATAGTTTACCTAACAGGTGCCTTTTCTGATTTCTCAAAGTTTCGTCTTACTTCACCTTTTAGCTGTAGAGTGTTCTTTCTGTCAGTATGCCTATTGTGTTCTTTTTTTTCTTTCATACTCTGGTTTTACGAGTTTTCCTGTGGATAGCAATTTCACCTTCTCATTCTTCAACGCTTGTCATCCACTGTTGGGGTGGTGGCGGGGACGGCCTGTTGGACGTTGCTCAACACGCGCTGGTGTGAGTTGGATGCGCCATCGCTTAGTGACCTGTGCTGGGAGGCCCTTCAATGAGGCCGTGGTTCGGTTCTCCAACCAGGACCGACCAAAGGCGAACTGTGGGTCGTCCTCGGAGCTCCCAGTTCTTTTTAGCTTTTGATTCTCCAGAATCAGCTTTTGAGAAACTTCTCCCAGAAAAAAAAAAGCTTCCCCAGAATCAGCCAAAATCGGTCGTCGAGTTCTTTTTTGAAATTATGAGACGAGTTGTATGCTGAAACGTCTGTAACGCCCTTGAATAAAATTTTGAAATTATGAGACGAGTTGTATGCTGAAACGTCTGTAACGCCCTTGAATAAAAATTGGATGCTGAATTGCTAACACCACGGTTTTCCTACGTCGGTCAATGTACAGAGGAACACATCCATGTATTCATCCATTGCTCACTGTACAGACAAATGCATCCATCTATTCTATGTTGGTTTCTCTATGTACAACGATTAAACGACATGAAAAATATACAGAGAATACATCCATCTATGCATCCATTCACCAGTCCATCCATCCCTTCAGCAATCCACCCATCCATCAGTTTCTTATGTGACGAACAGAGAAACAGAGGAGAGAAGACAGAGATGAGAGGAGAGCTCACCTGAGCGAACTTCGACGTAGCGGCGTCCGACAGCGTGGGGCGTAGGCGGAGTCGGCGTTGGGCGCCGGGCGGAGAGCGACGGCGTCGGGCGGAGCAGCTGCTCCGGGCCTGGGGGCAAGCGGGTGGAGCGGAGCAGCAGACAGGGCGGAGCAGCGGAGCGGGGCGGAGGGTCGGCATCGGGCGGGCGGAGGAGCTGCCGGGGCGGGCTCCCGGGCGGCGCGGCGGCGGCCCTGGAACCCTACCCGAGGTGGGGGATCGAGGGCGAGAGGAACGAGTCGCACGACTCGTTTTCGTTCGTGCGGCTGGCCACTGGTAGCATTTCCCTTGTAATTTGCGTTTCAAATAGGGGTATTATCTTAAACTGAACCGTTTTGTTTTGTGGGAGTGCCCAGAATCACCAGAAGCGAGGTTTGCACGCGATTTTGGATTGCACTACCGATTCTAGCGATTATCAGATGATTTTAAAGAATCAAATCGAGTTCTTTTAAGCTTTTGCTTTTTCAAACCCAGAATCGTCATAATCGAGCGAAAAGAACTGGGCCATATCCGGAGCCGGACGTGGCGAGGAGACGTGAGGGTAGTGAGAGTGAGAGCACCTGGGCAATATCTCGCCTCTGGCGATTGCTAGATGAGCTGACCCAACATGGGCTTTTCCGAAGCGGTTTTAGGAAGCTTTCATGACCTCCTGTTTGAAAGGTTTTAGAAGCTTCTATATTTTCCTAAAAAAGGTTCTACTCCCTCTGTTTTTAAATATAAGTCTTTTTAGAGATTTCACTAAGGAACTACATACGGAGCAAAATNNNTGAATCTACACTCTAAAATATATCTATATACATCCGTATGTAGTTCCCTAGTGGAACCTCTAAAAAGACTTATATTTAGGAACGGAGGGAGTAAACGTTTTCCAGCGTAAAACCCGGAGCCCCCCCCGGGAGGTGATTAGGTTAGCGCATGGATATTTGGCGGCGCACGTTGAGCTCATCGGCGGGGCGATCTACGACGCCGGGAGAGGATGGCTTCGTCGTCCTCAACTGGTGGTCAGACGGGTGTCGGCTCCTTGTCACCCAAATCAGCAAGGGCTCGACTGGCAGAAGCGCTCGGGAAGTTGGAGATCACCGATGAGGAAGCAACGCCTCTGGTGATTGACGATCGCGACGAGGCGGACAACCAAAGTGGGCAATAGCAGGGAAGGTCCTGTACCGTAATACCCTTCATCTGAATACTATCTCTAATGCCCTGAGGCCAGCATGGGAAACCCTAAAGGGTTATTTTTCTGATCCTTTGGTGTGAACATGTTTGTGGCAGAATTCGCCACCCAACGGGACTTTGATCGCGTCTGGGAGAGCTCGCCGTGGCATGTCAGCAAGCATGCCGTAATCTTGTCAGAATTTGATGAATGTATGAGGCCTTCAGAACTGCAATTCAATCGCCTGCAAGTATGGATTAGAGTAATCAATTTACCTTTCAATCTCCGCAATGATACTTGGGGAAAGGCAATAGCAAAACAAATCGACAAACAGGCCACTGCAATTACCTTTGATCATGCGGGTGGCTTCCTGAGGGCAAGGGTTACGTTGGATGTAACCAAACCTTTGAGGCGATGGATTTTCATGGAATCAGCGAGACGTGGGAGCACTGATGAGTATGATATACAGTATCAGAACATCCCACATTTTTGTTTCTCATGTGGCCGGTTAGGCCACTCAGATTTAATATGTCCGACGCCAGGTGCACGAGATGCCAATGGGGATCTTCCTTTTGGTAAGGGCCTCCGGCCTTCGGAAGAGCGCAAGCGGGCCGCATCCAGTGAGGGCTCGAACAAGGAGCAATTTTCTGCCAAAGGAACTAAGCCAGATACTACTCAGTCGAGTACAGCGAAGGAGAAAGGTACAAAAGTTAATTCCCCAGTAAAGAGGAACTCAAATAAACGCAAGGGGGGTGATGGAGGTACCAAGCAAGTGTATAGACGAGTTGATATGCTCCTTCTGACCAATGGCACAGAGGGTAAAGGGCAACAACATGTTCTTATGGCTGGTTCGGTTCCGCAGGGAACCGATACACAGGATGATGATACCTTGGAAAGAGATAGCAAGAAAAAAAAAAACTACACCTGAGAATTCGGGGACTTC
>CBMN010004126.1:0-12177 GCA_000582825.1 Hordeum pubiflorum | reverse complement strand
TAGCCGGCAATTTTAAACATTGCTGCGTACACAGCTCGGTCTCAAGTCGGCGTTCGAGTCCCGGGTGATTGGGAGAGGCAGGAGGTGAAAGAAAACGGTGGCTGAAAAAAAAGTGGCAGAAATTTTCAATTTATTGTCCAGCAGTATTAGTGCTGATGGCAAACTGCGTGTTAACCTAAAGCGTTTTTTATGCATGTAACCTAAAGCTATTAGCTACCTTTGTCTAGTTTAATTGTGCCAACCTCATTTCAGTTAGATAGATATTAAGGCCTATAATAAATGGAGGTGCAAGTGCTTCTCTTGTAAGCACACCCTACTTAGCCCAAGTTGCTGTGGGTTTGTGTGTGGTACGCACACTCTACAAAAACACAATAAATAAATAAATGGAGGTGCAATGAAGTATTATCCCCATATTATGAGTAGAGAATTAGAGATTGACTCCACACGAGGCCTGCAATATGTTCTTGATCAGAGGCTTACTCGTATTGTTTTTTCTAACCAAAGCATGCCATGTCTCTTGATTTTGCTTTTGGAGAAAAATGAATATATATAGAAAGGTCACTCACAACTACTTAAAACTATATGTAAAACAGCTGGAGTACTTTTTTTTTTAACGCAGAAACAGCTGGAGTACATCGTACGCAAGGCGTGCGTGAATTTGACACTTTGCGCAGCTGTACAACAGCACGATTATATGATTTATGATTATTATGAACAACGGCAATGGCAGGGCGATTGCAGAACAGCAAGCCAATTCACGGAGCAGCTAAAATCCAGGTCTTGGCTCCTGCCGTCCTGCTTCGCAACGCAAAACCGTGGTCGCAGGGATCCATCCGGTTGGACGGACGGGTCGTGCCATCACTGCCGCTTCTGCCGCCGCCGCCGCCTAAAGAACTGGCCCCGGGCCATGTGCAGCAGCTTGATGCGGTGGATCTTGCGGAACTTGCGGCGGAAGGTAGGGCCGGCGATGAGGTGGCCCCTTGCAGACCAGGGCGGCGTTGAAGAGGCTCGTGGGATCATCGAGCGGGAGGCGGAGGAGGAACTCCTAGACGAGCTCGTCCATGAGCCGCCGCCGCCGGTGGCATCTCGCCTGGTGACCTGGTCTGGAGAAGCGAGCTAGGCTTTGTCGCTCCATATGCATATATGGACACAGATGGGCCTGTAGAGGTGGGCCATGACTCGAGACCGAGCAGGACTTGGATAGGCTGGGTGCGGGTAGAAAAAACGGGTGGAAGAAGGCCAGATCAAAAAAAACTCATAGACACCGAGACAGATACGGGAGGGGGAGGTGGACAGAGGACGGAAATTTTCGTGCTTTATTATTATACTAGAAAATATGCCCGTGCGTTGCCAGGGGTGTATGGGTGAACATTTTCTTCTTCCTCTGTCATTTTCTCTAAAGGACATTTTCTCTAAAGGAAAAGATGAACTTTACTATTGTTTTTTAATATGTTGTGTTTTGAGCGTTTAATATGACATTGTTTAATAATAAATACACGATACAACGTGTCAGAAGTATTTTATCTCTTTGAACATCTCCACTATCCATGTAGTTATGAAGAGATAGAAGAAAAAATATTAGAGAAATTAATTTCTTTATTTAATATTATGTTAGGAAATAAGCCAATGCTTAATGTATCTCTATACACAATGAGTAATTAAGAACAACCAACAAATCCTATGCTGCATGCTCAGTGGCCCAAATATTCGACAATGGGAAGATATATACATCCTCCATCCCAAATTGTAAGTCATTTTAGCTTTTCTAGGTACATAGCTTTTGCTATGTATCTAGGTATACTCTATGTCTAGATGCATAGCTTTTACTATGTATCTAGAAAAGCTAGAATGACTTACAATTTGGGATGGAGGGAGTACAATTTGATCATGAGGTCGCAATCACATCCGCCCAAACATGTATCATCTCCCACACTCTCAACCACGTTGTTCCCTGCTTGAGGGCGCCGGTGGAGTGCGGCGGGGCGGCACGTAACCAGGTAGCAGCGGCTGCGGGAACCGAGCGTAGCTCGGGTGGTGAGCGCTCCCGGTGTGGAGGTCACGAGTTCGAGCTTGCTCGGACGCGTGATTTCCCATCGGGAACAGTGTTTCCCATAATGATCTACAGCCTCTCACGCGTGGAGCCACAATGGGATTATGACGTGCCCGTCATCTACGGAGTTTTCCGGTGATCTCTATAAGGACGCGGTCTTCGATTCTGAGTGTGTTGTAGGACTCTTTGTACGCGTATAATGTGTGTGGGGTGTGCGTGTGCGTGTACATGTATGAACAGATACTACGGCTGTACCCAGATGAGAGGCGTAAAAAAAAGGTAGCAGCGGCTGCCACCCACAGTGGGCTGTACGGCCGTCGGGCGCACGTGACGGTGGAAGCGGCAGCAACCTCCCCTGCTGCCACGACCGGAGATGACGAACGCCTAAGGGAGTGTTTAGTGGAATAGGATCCTCTAACTTTCCTATCCCTGACTTACTCTGACTTTGGGTCGCTGACAGATGGGAAAGTCAGGGGATCCTCGTCCGGTGTTTAGTTGGGTGAAATTTTTGAGGCCTTTGACCGCGTCATTAGCACATGGTGGTCACTGTAGCAATTATGGCTAATCATGGACTAATTAGGCTCAAAAGATTCGTCTCGACGTGTACATGCAAACTGTGCAATTAGTTTTTCATTTTATCTACGTTTAATGCTCCATGCAAGTGCCGGAATGCAACCCAAAAATTTTTGGGTTGCAACTAAACACTGCATAAAAGAACGAAGAAACAACCTGCAGCAGGACAACAACGCCTAAAAGAGTAGAGGCAAAAAATATCATGAAGATATTTCATCCAACACATGGTAGGGGTCGTCCATTTCTTCCTTGAAGCCAAAATCAGTTTCGTCACCGGCAGCAGATCTCAATCTCCCCGAGTGCCACCGCAGCTTCCTTCTCCTCCCTCGCTGGCCCCCGGGCTCCACCCAGCACGCCGCCACCACGTAGCGCCGGACGGCCACGAGCAGCAGGGCATTGCGACCGCCACGCTGTCCGTCCAGGCGTCGAGCGCGAGCGGTGCGAGGCCCTGGTTTTGGAAGCCCCGCACAACCCTGTGTCGTGTCCACCCGCGGCTTCCGAGCGGTGTCGCGATGCCGATCTGGAAGAGAGAAACCGAGTTCTTGAGCAGGTTGTCCTCGACGTTGTCGTCGACGGCGCCGTCGGCGGTGGCGGCGAATGACCCAGGGACGTGCGTGCCGATGACGACGGAGAAGGCGCCGCGATCGTCGCGGAGCGCCTCGCCGGCGCTGAGGTCGATGGCGGCGGCGGTGCGGGTCGCCTTGGGCTTGGCAAACGGCGCGGTCGCTATGGTGGCGTGTCGGGCGGCCTCTTCCTCGTCCTCGTCATAGGTAGGGGGCAGATCGATGTCGCCCATGTAGGAGGACGCCGAAGCCTTGGCCATGGACGGCGCCACCGACTTGGAGGATACGGGCTTTCCCACGGGCGTGTCCATGGAGGCCAGCATGGCGGACACCGACATAGGTTTCTCCTCCCGCCACCAGCGGCCGCAGATGAGGACGAGCTGCCTTTTCTTCCCATGGTAGTAGTGGTGGTCGTGACAGTGGCGTCATCGTGGTGTGGAGAATTTGGGTTTGGCTTAGGGCTAGGGGAGTAGATCGGGTAATTTGGTTCGCCGCAGGCGAACTGGGAGGGCAGGCGGACGAACGACGGAAATTTTCTCTCTTTATTAATAGGTAAAGATTAGGTATATATATATAGATTATTGCGGCCAGGTCTCAAGTGACCATACTATTTTATTTGTTTGTTCGATAATGCTGGCCCACGGATGTCTGTCCAGGCATGTTCTGTTCGGACGGTCATTTCGGGCCTACGTACGCAACGACCGGGCCCAACGGGCCTCCTCCGCTCCATCTTAAGTACGACGTGTTTACTGGGTTCATATTATCTCCCGCACACGGTTCTATTTTGGTGTGTGCAGTAAATGTCATGTAGCCCGAGGCACGACAGGCACGGCATTTAGACTTCGGCCTGGTGGCGGCCCGATGTCTTCCACAGACCACAACCTGCTAAGAGCCCACAGTTCCCAAACCGGCCAACCCTAATGTAAGGGTACATTGCCCCTATGTGTGGTTTTGGTAATTAATGACAATCCCCATGGACTAATGTTTTCATTGTGTTTTATATGAATGAATATTCCATAGGATATGCTTGTAGTTCATATGTTGAATTCAAGTATGGATGCCATGAAGATAAATATATATCTTGTGTATTGGCATCAAGATCATCGATTTCAAGAGAAGAATATGATATGATCAAGCGGAAGAAATGAAGATGGAGTTCTTGTGTGGAACTCAATATTAGCCATGATCTAGCTTATGTGTTAAGCAATGGATGATCAAGATCTTGAGTGTTTGATTTCAAGAGAAGAATTCAAGATATGGCTCTAAGTCGGTGTCATGAAAGTCTCATGAGTTGAGCTATGGTTGACTATGATTTAGAGCATGCAATCAAATGAAGAGTTCTTTATATACCTCAAGATATTATGATAGAGCATAAGAAGATACAAGGTTGACCAATACAAAGAGTGAAGAATGAATTCAAGTTGGTCAACACATGAAGCATAAAGAATGTACCACATTGGATCATGTGATCTTGTGGTATGGTAAGCTTTGTCAATTATGCTTTATGAACTAACCCATCATATATGTGCATTTGTGTTGTCTATGTGGGTTAGGTATCTTTCCATGGGCATGCATCAAAAATGAGATTTAATATAGCCCATGAGAAGATGAAATCAAGTGGTGATCGTCATCAAGGTTGAGTTGGGCAAGTTCAAGATGAGCATCTCAAGAATACAATATGTTTGAAGCTTGCCATCCATTTGGTGATAATGGACATGTGAAGATGTGTCTTAATGAAGCTATCGCATATTGGTGTATGAGGGAGCAAATCATGAGTCTTCACGACAAGTTCAAGATGAGCATCTCAAGAATACCATATGCTTGAAGCTTGCCGTCCACTTACTGATAATTGACATGTGAAGATGTGCCTTAATGAAGCTATCCCATATTGGTGTATGGGGGAGCAAAGCATGAGTCTTCACGAAGCAATAATGATCAAGTGATGCATTCCGGCTTGATGGAGCTTGAAGCGTTGTCATCAAGATCAAGCGGGATGCACAAGGCAAATGTATGGCCTTGCTAGGTTTTCCTTTTACCGGTCTCAAGGTGGTTGTTGGGAGACCGGGTTATAGGATAGATAGCCGCACTATCAAGAGGGGCTTTCGGTTGGGTAACTTGATCACATCGTATTAGGGAGCTCAATCCTTTGCATATTCCATAATTCCTATTGCTTCTTGGTATTTCTCTGTGTGAGGATCCGGAGTATGGAAGCTGCAGGGCTGATCGAGCATGGACTCGAAGGTATATTTTGGCCGGTCTTGCCAAGGCTGCTTCTGGCCACTCCACGGCTTCTGGGCACCCTTCTTGTACCCGCCTTTTTTCTGGCTGCCCCTTTGGTGACCGTCATTCTTGTGTCGCTGGCTGCTGCCGGCTTCCGACTGATCTTGACTCACGGCCGCCACTTGGTTAGACCCGTATCTTCTGTCCAGGTAATCTTGCTTTCTCTTCCGCTGATCATGACGGTCTCTTGAAGGCTCTACCGACTGTATGGCAGGCTGCATTGGATCACCGAGAGCATACTGATCGGCGATCCTCAGCGTCTCGGCTAGTGTCACAGGTGGGTCCCTCTGCAGCCTCTGCCAGAGCATGGACGCATGCCGGCATCCTGACGCAAACCATGTGATGGCTTGCGACTCATCCACTCCTTCGCAGGAGTTTCGGATGATGCTCCACTGGGTTAGATACTCCCGGTCGGTTTCCTTCTCTCTTTGCCGGCATTGCGCCAGCTGCTGAGGTCGGTTGGGCCGCTTATAGGTGCTGGCGAAGTTGCTAATGAAGGCTTCAGAGAAGTCCAGCCAACAATCAATACTTTCTGCCAGTAAATTATTCAGCCAAATCCTCGCTGGACCTTCCAGCATCTGCGGCACAAAGCGCACCGCCCAGCGCCGGTTGCCGCCAGCCACATAGACGACCTGAACATAGTCGCTCAGCCAGTCCTCCAGCTTAGTACTGCCGTTATAATTTTTGGTGCCGCGAGGCAACTGGAAGTGCCTCACAGCTGGTTCTTTCATTATCCGCGGTCCAAAGCATGATGGACCGGGCAGACCTTGCTCCTCCAGGAGCTCAGACAGATATATCCTGTCGAGCTTGAGGCGCGCGTCATTGGACGCGAGCTGCCGACCTCCCAGCCGAGCTTCGAAGCCTTCTGAGTAGAGAGGCCTAGCGTACCCGACATTCTCCATCGCCGAGTAGCCGTCGTCATACCGGTTCTGAGCCCAGTCTCCACCTTGGTGCTGGGAAGCTTGGCCGGCATTGTGGTGTTGCCGAGGTGGAAGATGAGTCGGCTGACGCGGCGGCTGGCCACCTCCAGCCGAGTTCCCGTGGCCGGCATAGCGATTACCGAGACCACCTTGACCTTGTGCTTGGTCGACGATCCGACGACCTCGCCCGGCATTAGGATTGCCGATATGTGGGTTACCTCGGTCGGCCTTGCCCTGAGGGTCATGGCGAGGAATTACCTCGCCTCTGCCGGTATTCTGGCTGCCGACATTGCGGTGACTCCCGCCGGCATTATGCTGCCCGACAAGTTGTTTCCCGGCCAGGACCGGGTCATATACCGTCATCTGTTTGGAGTTAACACTCCCATCTCGCCTCGGACGAACATGAGGCGAGGAAGCCTGGCCGACCGACCTGCAGGCGGCGTCCCTGGCCGAGTGTATAATCTGCGAACCTGCACCGGGATTCGTCTTGACGAACTCTCATTTAGCCGACTAGCTTCGGCGATTAGTTCACGAACTCGGGTCTGCTGCTTTCGCAGGGCATCACCCGATAAATTAGGTAACTCGGCCGCAGCCGCTTCTGCTGCCTGAAGGTTTGTCGCAGGGTGTCGTACATAGGCCTCTCGGTCGACATTAAACTAGCCGACATAGCAGATGCGGATCTACCATCCCTATCAATTTCATCATTTAAATTTCTACCTCTAGTGCGTACTTCCTCTACGCGACTAGGTCTATTGGTAACAGGAGTAAAGCTGTGAGCGTTATTATACTCACGCATGGAGATCTCGAAGTCCTGCCACGTGCGAGCGACCTCGGTGGCCTCATGGAGCAGGTTCTGGCGTTGCTCCTCCAGTTGCGCCTGCGCTAGTGCGATATCCGCACCCGGCCTCACTGGCGTTGCCAGCTTCTCGATGCTCGCCTGAAGGAGATTCGGCGCCGCTGACACACCGGATGTGCCAGCACGCCCAACCCAGTTTTCCGGCTTCTCGTAAGCCGGCTTCCCGGAGGGTGTGGTCTTCGCGGGCGCGGGCGCTCCGCTGGCAGCTCCTTTGCCGGCGCCGGCGGCCTGTCCGGTTGTCATCACCTCCACGCTGGTAGCGAAGGGAGCCGTAGGCCAGCTTTGAGCAGCGCAAACCGCAGGAGGGTCCGCGGCCACGTGAACCACCTCCGGGTACGCGCGGCCTGCGACGGTGGCGAAGTAGACCTTGTGCTCGTTGAAGTCGAGGAAGTCGCCGTTGCGGGGAAACAGAGCGCCGCCGAGGCTGTCGGCGTTGTCGCTGACGAAGTTCAGCGAGCCGAGCCGCTGGACGAGGCCAGAAACGACTCGCTCGCCGGAAGCGACGGGTCCCGTCCGGATGCGAACCCCAGCCAACGCCGCTGCTGGTCCCACGGTGGACGCCAACTGTCATGGTATGGACACGGCAGATGCCATGGGTAGACTTGAGTTAGGGGCCGATGGACGCTGAAGGATCCGGGGAGGGATTGTGCGTTTCTCTAACGCACAGGGGTGAACAAGCAGTCAAGCGAACAACACCGGAATACCCAGGTTCAGGGCCCTCGTGAGGAGGTAAGACCCCTACTCCTGACTGTCTGCCT
Source organism: Hordeum pubiflorum (assembly GCA_000582825.1). Taxonomy (NCBI): domain Eukaryota; kingdom Viridiplantae; phylum Streptophyta; class Magnoliopsida; order Poales; family Poaceae; genus Hordeum; species Hordeum pubiflorum. The sequence continues at coordinate 4,177 of CBMN010004126.1, read as the reverse complement.
ATACAGAACAGCCCCGGCGTAGTGTTCATGGTCGTAATTGGGCAGGCTCAGTTTCTTCTGGCTGCCGGTGATTGGGTCCCAGACGACAAGGTACTGGGGCATGAAGGCGTGGATCAAGACGCGGCCATGGCGACAATCGAGTACCCAGGAGGTGCGCTTGAGCACCGGCAGGGTCGTCAACAGGGGAGAGACCTCGGAGGTGGGGGCCAACGGAGGAATCCCGGCCGGGTTGTTGAGGGTGAGGTTGTGGAGGTAGCCGAGAAGGGGCGGTGGTCGGTGAGGATGCGGCGCCAGGGCTTGCACACCAGCGCGGCGCGCACGAGGTGCGCCGGCTCGTCTGGCGGGATGTGGAGGAGGATCTCCTCGACGAGCTCCTCCATCAGCGCCGGCGGCGAGCGAGGGCCGCACGGCGTCCGCGGCGGCGCCATGTTCTTGGCTGTGTTGGTTGGATCCGATCCGATGCGCGCGAGTAGCGAGAAGGAGAAGATACGTACGGAGGCCGCCGGATAGGAGTAGGACTCGCTAAAGTCGTTATATATACGAGCGGTGCTTTACTTTGAGTAGTCGGTTGGACTTCGACTGTCAGGGTCTGGTGGTGTCAAAGAATCAATCGCGTATATCGTATATATATAATAAAATAAAAAACATTAAAATTTAGTGTGAAATATTACTTCTGTGGCTCTGTCAAAGATTTGAATTTGTGTTGAGTTAATTTTTCTTAATTTTGATTAAGGCTCCACTCTCTGCAACTTATATAATGCAATGTAACTACGACTGCTGCTGCTTCTCAACTGGACTGTCCTGTGTAGCATTGAACTGTTGTAGCTGCAGCTTGTTGATTACTGCTTGCAGCGAACAGCATCTAAAGTTTATACAAAATATTTTAAGTTTTTACTGAAAAAGGAAATATAAAAATATATTCCATAACAAATATAATCACAGTTATTGGTATAGTGTTATTAGTACCTTTTTATAAATTTTATCAAAGTTAAAACTATTTGACTCATCGAAAGCGAAAGTTGCATCTTTTTAGGACTCTAAACACTTTCAAATAAAAAACTTCTCAACTACAAAGTATGATATAAAGTTCGTCTTCATCCAACCTCATATGAAAATGCTATGAATTATTTTTTTATGCAACTATTTCTATAGACAGGCCTCCTATGATGTCTACATGTGTTAATTATTATTTTTAGAGCCTGACCCTTAAAATGGCTGCCGCTGTTAATATAAACTAGGTGGATTCCCCGCACGTTGCCGCAGAAATTTAAGGTTGCCAACACATAAACCTGAAGGGTCTCAAGGATCAAGAACGCAATACTCCCTCGTTGCCGCAGAAATTGCTGATGATTTGAAATAAAAATTATTATTTATATAATGGGATAAGCAATTATAAGTTAATATTAGTGGATGATGTACTGCTTGCATGTAGATTATAATTGCAAAGGCTAGTTGACCATAAATGATTATGTTACTGGACTGATGAGGTGGATAGCTTGCATGTTGAGAGAACTCATAAGTAAGGTTTATCTTTATAGGAGTAGTAGATTTTCTGTTTGCAAATTGATTTACTCCTAAGGTGACCGCCTCTGTGAATTGATGACTAATACAAGTAGACATATCTTTTAAGTGTCTTCAAAAATATTTTATCTCCTAAAATTATTTATAGAGACGGTCAGGTCAATGTGACGCCTCCTAAAATAAAAACAATTGTCTCCTTAAGTCATTTTATAATAGTGATTGCCTATACCTCATTTCTCATTGAGCCACCCATTCTCCATTGTTGACCACATTTGCAATGTTTGTTAATAGTAAATTGCTTACTTCGGCAATGACCTTTTTATGAAAGGGATTACATTTTAACACCAATGGCATATATGGGAAGCAAATTCTCTAGGTGGCGGATGGGATATTTTGATTCATCATGCCAATGGCATGTAAGGAATTTTCTTATAAAAAATCCTAAAACAGTTGCTTGATTCAGACAATTGCAATGGTTGAAGTGGCGAGTGAGATCTTCTGCTCATCTGCCGTAGCAATTGCTGTCACATATTCAAGAAGGTGCCCAGTCAACAGTTTTGTTATTTCTTTTATAATTTTTTTACTGAAACTGTACACATATCATTGAACGAAAATGATTTAATTTTCGACCTTTTTTTCTAGTAAAAGGAATAGAGACAATAATTCAGTTCCTGGCTGATTGAACAAGGAACAAACACTTTTTTTTAATGAACGAGAGCGGAATAAAAAAATCTCCTCCTGAAGAAACATACACTTGACCTGTAGAACGAGTCACACAATCTCATACCTATAGAATTTTTAAAGCTCCTGTTGATAGTTCTATCAATCTCACTAATGATATTTTACTCATCATGGTATGATTAAATCGTTAAACTCTTTGCAACTATGCCACAAAAGACAGTAAATATGCCAAAAATGTGAAGTGAGCTTGTGACAATCAAGAAGCTAGAGTGAGCAACACACAAAAGTAAATCCGGCATAATCTTGGGCCAAAATCACAAATTAGAAGTATTGCAACCTGGTTGTTCCACAGACCGCAAAAAGGGCTACTTATTACTTAACCTACCTAAATGTATACAAGGTAGATCATATGATCTTGATGCCCAACTAATTGACCATGACTAACTCTCCAATTGAGATAAAATAATTTAGTTATCAACTCCACAAGAAGCCATTGGTAGCAGGATTCATGTTGGTGGATCAATCATTGCGTCTTTGTGGAGGTGAATAGGTGATGGCATGTGCCCTTAACAAGATCTGGAAGATAAAATCATATTGTAGCTCAATTTTATACATATATATATCTACCTTTGAATGAATATAAAACAGATTATGTGCTTGGCATCAGATTGGCCTTAATTTTAAAAGCATACCATAAGTTCTTGAACGAATAGGAAAAAAGTTTATCTTCATGGATATGAGACTGCAAGTTTTCATGTTCATATATTTATTGACTTGGGAACAGATATCCCCAAATACAAAATGATCATCTTGGTGAATATATGAAATTGCAATATTTCAATTTCACAAACCACGTCACCGGTCCTGACTCTTAAAGTTTATGTTGCTAAATGAAATAATACTTTATCATTATACTAAGCTTGAAATCCTTGCATAAACTTAGCAATAAGAAAAATATGCATGTGCAAGGTGCCCAAGTTAAAGAAAGACGCGCACAAGGCAGCACCTGGAGTATAGAAGCCTGTGTAAGGTAAGATGGCATAGTAGGCCCCTCTTTCGCCTACCTTCTTCACTTTCCTTGACTTGAGATCGAGTGTAAAGAGTCCCACACGTGGTAAGTTGATGAAAACTGTATTTGTTCCTTCTAGCAAGCCAACCAGTTCATGACAACACAATGGGTCTGTTGGGAGAAGTGTCTCGAGTTCCATAACCTGGTGTCGTGCCCACTCACCAGTGCCATCGTTGGCATCGTCTTGCCACGACAACATGTAGATGTTGTTATCATCCATTGAAACAAATCCTATAGTCCTCCACCATCTACCTCCATGGGAATGGCCTCATACGAGTACCTTCCCGGTGACTCAATCACAGAGAGCTCATGTGCACCTAAGTCAAACCTGAAAATGTTGTCCTCAGCGATGAAGTAGAGAGTGTCTCCGATTAGAAGAGTAGGTTTTGTCATAACGATGCAACTGTCATGAATGGAGATCGAGGCTCCGAAGAATAGATGGACACCCAAGTCGCCTTTGTCGTCTGCCCCTGCAAATACCACAAGGAACGGACCGTCATGGCAGTCGAGGTGATCGCAGTCGTCCACGGCACACAACATAGCCCCGGCGAAGTATTGGTGGTCGTATCTAGGCAGGCTCAGTTTGTTCTGACTGCCGGTGATTGGGTTCCAGACGACAAGGTGCTCGGGCCCGAAGGCGTGTTTGTGGATCAAGACGCGGCCATGGCGACAATCGAGTACCAAATATGTGCTTGTGCGCTTGATGAACTCCGGTTGTGGCTGCCCATGGGTCGGGGTCGCCCCATCAGCTGCTCCCCGTACAGTGGGTAGAGGAGGGGAGACTACCTTCCCCAGCCGACCGAGGAGTGGGAACGACGTCGCTCACAGTCACCGATGCGCCAAAATATGTTGGCTGTGTCACCGGAGCTCCATCAAGCTAGCCCTCCAGATGATGGCGACAAGGAC
>CBMN010004116.1:0-10775 GCA_000582825.1 Hordeum pubiflorum | reverse complement strand
AATGACGCCCCCAAGGAGGGAACGACACAAGTGTGCTACCGTCATCCGATCAACTGATCTTGGGTTTCCCCCGGAGGTAGCGGAAGGAGTTGGGAGCTTCACCTCGATGATGCCTTCAAGAAGGAAACCACGCCGAGGGCGTCACCATCACTAGCTCCGTCCACCGGTCAGAGACCAGGTTTTCACCCTAATCTGTTTGATAAGCATCCAACCGACAACATGTGCACCGTCCAGACCACCTTCAAAGCCCTAGATCTGGCTAACTAGATCTGGTGACCATCCACAACCGCACTACCACCGTGGGAGCCCTGGCACACCGGCCACTGCCTGCGTGTGCCACCACTGGAGCCTGGGAGGAGGACCGCCACCCCACCTCGCCAAACCGTGAGAGCCGCCGAGAGGAATCCCACACGCTCACCTCCGTCGCTGATCAGATCTAATCCGGAGCCAAAGTGATGAGGACATCCCAGGTTCACCTCATTTATCATCTTCTCCTCGTCATCAATCTATCCTATCAAATAAAGCTTCTACAAAGAAGACCTATTTNNNTCCCATGACAAGGAGTCATGCCAAACAAATAGAATAAGAGGTGAATGCGCTCCTAGCTAATCATAATTCAACAATCCATGAGAACTTTATACTGCCTAAATCTTCTGTGCTGATTTTACTCAGGTACAATGTTGAGGAAAACCAACAACTTTCAGCACGTGAAGAAACATGTTCTGAAGCCCATACAACAAGTTTGAAGATAAAAAGTTACAACTCTGATGCAAACCATGTTTTGGTGACAAGGGAAGCTAGTTACTCCCCAAGGAAGAATACCAAGCAATCTCAACACTCTATTGTTGCATGCACAGTTCCAGAATTCATCCTAGAACTTGTTGCATCATGCAACACAAATATATGAGTATACATCACGTGTCGGAGCACAAAATGGATAGCATATGAAGTCTAGTTTCAGAAAAATCAAACAGTGCATCATTTGGAGTCCTGAGTCCAAGAATATGACCATTCCAATGCAAGTTGTCCACAGCATTAATTGATGCGCGTGGCTCCATGTGTTTGCTCCCTTGCCCAACTGGTTACGATGAATTTGAGTCCCTCTTTTGGACTGGTTTCAAACCTAAGTTAGGAGGGTTGTTCCTAGTATAAATGCCCCTTCCCCTACTTCAGCCACAACTCTTTGGCAATTTGATTTCAGAATAGGTTAGCTAAGTGCAACCAGAATCTTGTTTGAGAGTTCACTTCCTCCTTAGCTCTTGTAATCTTGCCTTGTGAGAGGGTAACTCACTTTGTGATATTACAACAGCAGACGTTGAGGCGGTGACCAGTTCGTGCTTCCAACTTCGTGTGTGGTTGCGTGGCTTGGAATCCTAAGAGTGTGGTTGGGCGAATACTTGTTGTTGGTTGTTGCATATGCAGTAGCTTGCTTCGGTCTCATCGGGTCGCACTAGTTATCCATTACCCGACAACGTTGTTGGCTGGGATCGAGGCTTGCCTTTTTACCCTTCAGGTGGCGTTGATTCGCGTCATCAAGCAGATCCTCCGTGAAGATCGGGCAACCACGTATCACAAAGTCACTAGATCGCTGACACAGATCCGCCTTGGACATGGACATCGCCACACCATGCCGCCGCCAGAGGCCTAGGCTTCACCTGCCACCACCTTCCAGGATCGCCGTCCTGGATCACCATCGCCACGAAGTCCTCCACGCCGCCGCATCACCCACGCAGGCACCCCACACCGGCGATCCGCCGCGCCGCAGCGCGTTGTGCGGCGCCCAGGCCCGAGGAGGCTGGCCCGCGCTGCCCCATTGTGCAAGGGGAAGAAGAAGCCTCGCCGATGCCGGGTCGGTGGGGCTTCGCCCGTCCGCGCCCTTGGGCGGCGGCGAGGGAGGGGAGGCAGGAGGAGGCGACCGGCAGAGGAGATCGAAGGTCCCTCCCCGTCGTCTCACGGGGGCGGCGCGGGAGGGTTAGGTAGATCACAAAATTATGGGGGACATTATGTTAACTTCAATACAAAGGTTCTCCTCTTTTTTACATCATTTTGTACATGATGTTTGTTGTTTTTAAAATTTAAATCAAGATACTATATTTGCTTTTGTATTAGACGTAGTCATTTTATAGCGCCTATTATGCATTTCCTGTTTTCTTTTAACAAGTTTCATGTAGCACCGCATAAGGTATCATCTAGTATAAGAAAAGAGCAAGACGGGAAGTCGGAATTTAACACACCTTCGAGCCAGGACCTGGGTACGCATATCATCAGTCTTTTTGTGTCTGTGTTCTAAATCCCCGATAACCTGACATTGTGTTTCCGTGAGTACAAATCTGTGTATTAGCTCTTGCACCATTGTTAGGAGCCAAGGAAAATCCCTCAACAGATTACTCAAAACACGCAGCTAGTTATTGAGCCGAATGATAAAGAAATTATAGTCTGATCGTTGTGGTCATTGTGGGTTCCAACAATTGCTGCAAAAGAAAATGCATATTGAGCATAAATGAACGCAAAAAACATCCAAAATCTGAAACTCAAGATCAACAAATATGCAACAACACTATATACAAGTGAGCAGCCCTCGCGTGTCCAAGACTAACCTAAGGCAACAACTTCCTCACGTCTTCCTCTCCTAACCCTAGGTGACTAGAGAAAACTCGCCCCTACAAGCTTCACCAGCGAGTCCGTGGATTAGCCACTCCGGCAGCCAGTGACGGGGAGGGGAATCTTTCCGCCTCCGCTCCGGTTAGTAGTTTAGGTTAGGTTATTTTAGTCCTCGCGGGTGTGGCGTTAGGGCGGGTAGCGGCGCTTCTTTTTCGAGTTTGTCTTCTGGGCTTCGATCCTCCTCGAGTTCGACCATCTGGACGTACTCAACAGAACTCCGGCGTAGATTTCTGCCGTCTCCTTGGTGCGGTGAGATTAGGGTTTCTCATCGATGGCGAGATTTGATGTCAGGTGTTTCAGATATATAATGGCGACGACTGCGGCTCTAGGGCGCTCGTCCTTAGGGGCACATGCACGAAGACTTCTCGACTGTTATCAACAAGGTCAAGCCGGCTCCGCTACAGAGCGGGGTGTTCTAACTACAGAAGTGGTCTTGAAATCTTGATGTAATTTTTATTATGTTTAAGATGTTTTGTAGAGAGTGGCGTTTCGGCTCTCGGGTGCATCTGCACCCGCGCTCACGAAAAAAATCAAAACAAATACTAAAAAAATTCCAAAAATTCCAAAAAAAAAATGTGTGGTACATATTTTGATGCGTGAGGTCCGCTCCAAATTTCAACTTATTTGAACATCCAAGCAGCTCTCAGCAAAAAAGACAAATCGAGGTTTGTAAAAAAGGTTTACTGTTCACCAATTTTTTTGACCCGATTTGTCTTTTTTTGCCGAGAGCTGCTCGGATGTCCAAATAAGTTGAAATTTGAAGCGGACCTCACGCATCAAAATATGTACCACAAAAAAAATGAAATTTTTTGAATTTTTCTAGTATTTTTTTTGATTTTTTCTGACCGGGAGCAGCTGAGCCTGGAGCAGAGTTGAATTATCGTGTTTTGTACACTTATATAATAGATCTGATCTTTTTCACAAAGAAAAATGCTGAACAGTCCTCACTAGTCACGAACACGAATATAGACATGACTCGTAAGAGCATCTCCACCCCTCCACCCATATATTAACTCCCCAAATCATCTTTCCAAACTTAATAACTCCTAAAATGTTCGGAGTTAAAACTTGTAGAACCTAGTCCTGGTCAGAAAACCTCTCTTCCTCTCATTCGTTCTTCCATCTCTCTCTCAATCCACCACCCGTTTGATGAGATCCTCCACACCCGGCACAACGCCTCCTCCACATCCAGTGATGCCCGTTGCCTCCTATTGCTGTTTCTGTCACGACCGGGGTCAATGGCGGAGACGCAGCCCAGGGAACAGCTGCTATTGCTTTCGTGCATCGCCAACATCAGTGGTTGCTGGACCCGCAGCACAGGGTAGGCATTTCAAGGGGTTCAGCCCCTACAATTTTAGGGGAGTGAACTTTCAAGGAGACTAACTCAGTGTTTACTCCACATAACAGAGAAGGTGCAACTTAAAATTCAACAATTCTCACTCGTTACCATCTCAAACTAGCAAATATTTAGGTTCGGCATCACAGCTATAATTTTGATTTTCCGAATACATGATCCGAGTAACAGAGAGCTCAAGCAAGCCGTCACAAATTCAATACATGAACAAGAGAGCCAATATGCAAATCAAGAAGGATCTTCAAGCAGTTTCGGCAACCGGGTACTCGTACACCACATCCTTGCCACAAAGCCTGCGGTACACTGCAGTGAAGGTATCCAACTTGTACTCTGTGTTGTTGCGTTCCTTTGGATCCAAGAAGATCTGCAAGGACACCAGCAAAATAAACAGGGCACCAACAAAATTGTTTGGATCAAAAGTGTCAATGCTGCAATTCAGAACAATTACAAGGGTGAAATAGAGATGTAAAAGTTCGCTAGCCTATTTTTTACATGTACAGTGCCCAGGCAAGCTAATCGTAAATTGTTAATTTGCTATAGCAATGCAGTGGTCAAATCTTACCTTGATGATCTTCGAGCCATCAAGACGATATCTGACACGTTTCCCCACAATCTCAGCTGGGTAGACAACATCCTCCAAAAGGCCATCATGGACAGCAGTCAAAGTTCTGGTACGAGGGCGAACAACAGCAGAACCCTTTTTGGGTGGCCTCACAATCCGCCTTGTTGCAACAATAACAACGTCCTGCATTGAGTCATAGTCAACTACACGTTTCAGCAAGCATGAAAGAAACGGGACATTGGCTAACATTTGCTTCGGCGCAATTGGGGGGTTTTGGCATGTTTGCTAGGCGAAAGACACAACTACAAAGAAATTTCTGTCAGCATATATTTGGCAATTGAAGGAGGTGGCATGAATACAATAATTACTCTGCAATAACGTTAGACTAACAACCAAATTCGACTTTAAACCAACAACATTGAATAAAAGATGCCAAACATTGTAAATGCCACCTGACAAAGAAGAAAAATAAGAAATAATGGCCACAGAATTTGAGTAAATACAACTCTTCCAAACGGAAAACACATGCCCATAAGAGCACAGCATCCTAGTTGTAGACTAGGTAGCATACTGATGAACATTGCACACACAGGTATCGAATTTTATTTGTAGTAGCAGAGTGGAACATAACAGGATTCAGGCGGAGCATACAGGCATGCCCTCTGGTAAAGAGGTAAACTGCTACTCCTTAACAATAGGGGAATAGCAACTCGTCTACGCAATCTACAGCACATAAGCAATCCTTCTGACTACCAAGACTTAACTTACTCCTATGTGAAACACTGATTACTACGTAGATCGCACTGTTCTTCAAAGGAAAGGATTCTAACAAGGTGGAATGGCAATTCACAAACCTTGCCGCTGAACTTCTTCTCGAGCTCCCTGACGAGCCTGCCGTGGATCTTCCTGAAGGACTTGCGGAGCCTGTAGGGCACGTGGATGACCACGGCCTTCCTGTTCCCTGCAACATCCATCTGGCTGCAACACGAGGCAGCACAAACCAGAAACCGTCACACCTTCACTACCAATTGGACTGCTCAACTGAAAGGAAAACCGAGGCTGATGACTTACAAGGCGGCGTTGATGTAGAGGTCTTTAACGTCGCTCTTGAGCTCCTGGTTGCCATTCTCCAGGTCGAAGAAAGCCTACAAACACGAAACCGCGGTGGTGAAAACACGGAGCGCAGAGACCACACGCAACTGCAGTGACGTGAGACGAGAGGGCTTCCTGGCTACCTGCGCGACGGAGTCCTCGAACTCGGAGGGCTCGAGGCCCTTGTCCTTCTGGATCTTCTTCCTCGCCGTGTACATGGTGCTTTCGCCCTTTCTTTGCCCGAGGTCGAGGGGTGGCGGCCACGGAGGTAGGGTTTGGAGGCGGCCGCGAGTAGTGGGATACCATTTTATAGGAGTCCCAACATGTTTGTGGGCTGGGCCATGCTCGGTACAGATGGCCTCTCGCACTGGCCCAATTTCGATCTTCATAAGATTTTTGTTTTTCGAACTGTGTGTGCCCGTTCGTTCTCTACTCCTAATTGTCTCCAAAAAACTTCTCAAAAAAAAAATTTGTCTCAAAAAAAAAATCTCTATTCCTAAAGGAGCAGTCCGTACATCGTTTCGTTCGTTCGTTTCCCCACCCCGATCGATCCCACCGATTTTTCTGTCGATACCCTGCCGCGTGCGACAGAAAACCGGTGAGAAAACCCGCAAAGTCAAACCGCGATCCCTAGCCACCTCGCACGTCCTCTCGCCTCTGGCGCCTCCCACCTCGGCAGGGCGGCGGCTCTAGCGCCTCTTCTCCCTGATGCGCCCCCACCTCACCCTCTAGCCCCAAACCCTAGCTCCTCCCATGTGGCTGCCCTCCGCCGCCACACCTTCCTCGCCCAACTCGGCTCCGTCCCACGAACCCTAGCCGCCGCTGATCTCCCTTCTCTTACCTGCTACATGACATCCCCTTCCCCTTCCTCCTGCTAGCTGCCTTGAAGGTGCACGCCATGGAGGACCCTCACCTTCGTTCTCTTCTCCCTTGGAAACCCAAACCCTAGAGTTCTAGCTAGGGGCGAATCCACCAGCCCTAGAGGGGGCGATGCTGCCGGAGGGCTACGATTTGATCTGATTGTGCCTTATCCGCCGTTAGGGCCATCGATACTAGCGAGCGGCACGCAGTCGTACCAGTTCTTCTGGTGGCTCATCGCCAATTGATGAAGCGTTCCTCGGTCCGAGCCATGGTGAGGGTGGTGATGGTTGTGTCCTTGGTGCCTCTGCGTGGTTATAGGCCTAGCTGGCATCTCGACTTCATCTACTGCCCGGCTCCGGCCACAAGCTCCTCGGGCGCACGTACAGTCCTACGCTTTCCCTCGCCGCCCTCTACTTTTCTGATTTCTCGGGTAACTAATTTTCTCCATAACGTGCCGATGAGATTCTGTGCTGACGGCCTTTAAGTCAAGACGCACCTCTATTCAAAGGTAAATCAGTCTACAAGCATGCAGCCACATGCACGAGCCCTCCCAGAAACATTACCAAGGTGAGCTTTGCTTGTAACTGCAGCATTTAATACTAATCATTGAGGAATGTATATGTATGTATGTATGTATGTATGTATGTATGTATGTATCAAATAATGCCTTCATATTTTTTATTTCAATAAGATTCATTGATGCTTTTGTCTAAAAACATGTTATATTTGTGAAACTTAAGTCATAGAAAAGTGATGGTAGTATTAGTTGGATTAGGACAAATTAGTAGTACTAAAGTGAAGTATTACAACTTCTTTCAATTATAATTATATACTTTGATAAATAGATTTCTAGCAATTTCATTTATACTTGAGCAAGTATGGTTTCAGAAATTGGAAATCGATGCCAGATGTTTATACTATGTAATATAATAGCAAGATATATTAATACTCTATACCCTATAATATAATAACGGGATATATTAATTGGGCGCCCATTATTGATGTTTTTTGGTTTTTATTTTATTCCTATGGCCTGGCAGTGTGACGGGAAAATTATTATCTCGAGATGTCAATTCTTCATTTGACTGTGCAAATAATGATGACTTGGAGCAATATTGTCATGGGAAGTTCTTATTCATCTTTTTTCCTATATTTATTTGATTAGGTTCCATTGGCAGGTGAGATTCTTATCCTGGATGCTTATTTTATTTTTGCAAAGCCACTTCTCCTTAATATGTTCATATATTCATATTAAATTTGTTGCAGTAGAATTAAATGATTTCTAAATATTTTGATTCATAATACCTATCTGCTGCATCATGGGGTTTATTAGAAATCCTAATGCATTTCTAATCAGGATTGTTTCTAATGGTGGTTAAAGTTGTCATAGGGTCAGCAGGTTAAAGACGATGCACCCTTTTCGCGTTTGGATACCAATCATTAGATTCGGCAGTCATATCTGTTCCTTATTTACTTGTAGAATCAAGTGGGTTAGAGGCATCTGATTTTAATAAAACACTCTTTTATTCTTTAGGTGAGTACTATTTGTTTCATCTTTTGTACCTCATCGTCGTCACAACTGGTTTCAAAAATGAATGACTACCTGCACAGACACTATTTTTAGTTTCTTCCAGCTTGTTTGGTTTTCAGTAGCTTGTCGGTTAATAATTTAAAAAAATTAGTAAGATGCTTCTACATCTCATTCTTGAATGTTCCTGGTTTCATATCCATGGTATCCGCTTTAATACATGTTCAAGGGTCACTCATAATATGTTTCTTTCACCCTCTCAGTCTTACCATTTCATTTAACTTGCTTTACCTTCTAGGTTCTTCCAGTAGTTGTTTTGTTCCTTTGTGTCAAAGCTGCTCTGTCACACTTTTTATGCTTTTACAGTGTCTTAATAAAAGTGAGATTAGGTTCCATTGGCAGGTGAGATTCTTATTCTGGATGCTTATTTTATTTTTGCAAAGCCACTTCTCCTTAAGTTTTGTGTGTGCAGATAATTACTACAAACCGTAAGAAGCTGAAGCTTACTCATTTTGGGCTTGTACGAGAGGAAACTAAGACTGAAATGGTGACGACTAAAACTGGGGCATACCGATGGATGGCCACACAGGTTATAAATCACTCTTTTCCACACTAGATAGTCAATATTAATAAATTATTATGAACTGAAGCCAAAACAAAATGGTTCCTGGCTGTAGTTTCTCAAGTTGATGCTTGAAATTATACTTTGATTTGTATGCCCTCTTGACAATTTGCTGCCTGAAGTTTCTAGAGCTCACTGATTTCAGGATCTTCTATACAAAGAGAAATCTTATGCTCTAGCACTAATCTTTGTGATTCCAAAACCTGACGCATTCTCTTATGCTGTTGCGGTTATACAACACTGTCACACTTCGACATGGTGAAAAAAATCACTAGGCGAATAAAATGGATGTTTACAGCTTTGGCATCGTCCTGTGGGGGTTGCTGACCAATAAAATGGCATTAGAATACATGTCGAATTTGCAAGCTGCATATATGTGATGCTGCTTTTAAAGTAAGTATGACACTATCATTTTACAGTAAGTATGACACTGCTTATGCTGCATATATCATGTCTTAATAAAGTAAGTATGACACTATCATTGAATCTTGTTGTACTTCGTTTGTGAGGTCTGGTGGAAATTGTTGATACCTTGCAGCTTTGCCAATTTTTCACTTTGCATCATCGTATAAATAACCTCCAAAATGTAATAATATTCAGATTGCGAGATATTGAGGAAGTGGTGCTATCAGGGGATCTGGGTTATCCTAAGAACTTTGCAGGTGTGAAATAAATACCTCATAAAAGAGATAATTGAACTTATTAGTGGATCACAAGCATCATGTAAATAGAAGTTTGGCATGTAGATTTAGCTTGTAGATTTCATACGCAAATTTATCCCATTATTATAAGAAACCATTTTATGTGAAGGTCACATTAGGTTAAGTTTCCATCTATATTACTATTTTGTAGATTTTGTAGTCTACAACCAGCTAAGAGTCAAGAATGTATTGATGATATATTATTGTTTTGTCGATTTTGCATTGCAATTAAAACATTGCATACATGAAAATTTGGCTCCATTCTTTTCCTAAATTGTTAAAACAGAATTTGTGAATGATGATTGCTTTAATAGAAATCGCAAATCTAATTTTATTCTTCAATTAAATTAAATACTGACATGATAATGAATATCGCATCCTGTCATTTAAAATCAGATAGACAACTGATCTTAAGTATAAGGTTTCAAACTATTTAACGCTCAATACTTGTTATATAATTATGTGGTAACATCAACTGAATTGGGCATCATAATGGAAAATCTGAGCATCTAAAGTTAAAGCTCGTGGTCACCATTTTAGGATTATATTATTGGTATTGATATTTTCATATTCACAGTTCGCTGAATATAGAGGTCTAGCAAGTTATTGAAGCTCAACTCAGCTTGAAAGTGTACAACTTCACTGTTATGTTCTGGCACACGAATTTGCTGTGCTTCTCATGCTAGGGATACTTCCACGTTCATGCTTAAATCATCTTTTTATATGGCATTGTAGATCCAATGGAAAAGAACTTTTGTGATATAGACCAGAGCGGAGGGCGTTGTCAATGGAAAACATGGCTCCGCATGAAGGTTCACTCGCCAGTAGTTTCCAGGAAGACGGTGGAGCTCATAGTTCTGTGTTGATTCCCCTTGAAAAAAGGTCTTCTCATTTTCTTGTTTGAAGGAACTCTAGGAAGAATTGAGAATGCGAAAAATGTACGGGGAAAGGGAGACTAGGAGAGGTGCACAGTGAGGCATTGATGAATCCTGAAAAGAGAGACCTTTCTCATAGTGTTCTCATATCCGAACTTGAACAAGTTTGTTTTTTGTAAGGCTTGCACTTAAGCAGAGTAGAATTCTTTTACAGTACTTGTGCTTTAGTAGTTGACTACTTGTTGGAGTCTCCTTTTGTATACATCTTCCGTAACTACTGTTTTGTGATGAGTTGTTAAACTGCCATCCAAGGGAATGCATGTTGATAAATGTATTGTTGCTCCCTTGAGTCTACTATTATTATTTTTGTAATGTATTTTTATAGAGTTTATATCTCTACTATTAAAGGGGAGTAGGTATGGCATTTCATTTGTTCATTATCCCTCCATTGTTCCCACCTCCCCACAATTTTTTTTCAACAATACCCCACCTCAGAAAACCAGGGCCGTTGCCTCCCTC
>CBMN010004114.1:0-11063 GCA_000582825.1 Hordeum pubiflorum | reverse complement strand
GGAGAAATGTGCTCTTACAAAGATCAACCCCTACATCCAATCAAAGAACAAACATGAGTTTAAGATATTCATTTTGAGTTGTGGACATGACATGGATTATTTATTCTTATGATGTGGTTCCGATGCTACCTACTAAATGATAAAACTCAAACAAAGAAAACTCAAACCCTAATTCAAAGCTCGATTGGGGAGGGGGGCAAAGGGAAATTTGGCGACCCGAGGGAGGGAGGGGGAGCAAAGGGAAATTTGGCGAGCCCAGGGAGGGAGGGGGAGCAAATCCAATCTTAAGTCGGCCTCCTCCCTAAAACGGGCTCTAAAAAACTAGGGCCTAGCCAAAATCGAGGTGCCATAAATGGAAGAAATTATTCAGTGTCATCTTATATATTTCATGCATGACATGACGTGTCATCACACTCACTTCAACGCCCTCAAATCCCGAGTTGCAACCTCGTCTTTCCTCCTTGTATGATTGTTTTCATGTCGATGGTTGATCATTCTCGTGTTCCCTGATTGGCCTTGCTAAGTCCTTCATTTCTTAGTAATAATACAAATATATTTGACTTGAACAATTTGGAAGAGTTTTTTGGAACAAAATACTTAATATTTGAGTTGGCGTGTGTGAGATGTGGTCATTGGTCCGAGTGTTTCTTGAATTGAGCCGACATGGACGCAAGAGTTAGGGGTGTAATTGAAGTAGGATGTCCTCATCAAGGCTATACATTCTAAAGCAAAACAATTGTACATAATTTTCACACCATTTAAAATGTTACGGGGGAGCATGTCTAAAGAAAACAAATCATATATGTAGTCTTGACTCTACAAATGAAATAAGGCGTGGATAGTGAGTAACAATCTTACATATCAACTCGACTTTACAGGATGATGGATGGAGCCAAGTGTTTCTCGTGATAGCAAGTATTATTAGCCATCGTTCTCAGCTGTCACATTGTCCCACACAATTGCGCCTGAATTGCTTTGCATTATTATGTTACTTGCCGAAACACTACAATACAACTGACGAGATGAGCCTTATGTACATGATACTCGATCGTTATGTAATATTAAATTACGGGATATTGGTCATGACGTCGATCACTGGTAGGACACATTGGACAACTAAATGAAATTAGCATATGTTGAGACAACAAGTAGTTAGAACACAATTTAAAAAATCCATCCAATGGTTATGTGCTTGGATGAATTTAAAAGGTCTGTGTGATGTGATATGTATATCTACTATGAGATCTCCAACAATTGACTTACCTCAACATGTAAGATGCCACATCAGTAAGGTGCAATGCAAGTCAAATACCAATCTCTTTAAATTATATTGTGCTAATTATATCAATAACTTCTTTTATAAGTGTATAATAACCAACTACCACAAATCATGTACATTCTTTTTTCTTGACGGGTACAAATCATGTGCATTCTTAGTTTCTAGTTCTTCCATTATTAATCTAAATATTCCATGCTCCATACAACAAAATATCATTGATATGTACTGTAATCAATTCCCGTAAAGCGTGAAGCACTAATAAACAGGACCCACTAAATGAAGGCAAAATATTTCGTTTTATGCAAGATATTGTAGCATATCTTTATTTTGTCTGCAGTACCACGCTTTTAATACATTATATATGTACTGCATTGATTTCATATCTCTATTTCGTTGCTTCTTGTTCTTACCAAGGTTAAGCAGCCCAAGCTTGACAAAACAAAAGGCAAGTAGATAAACATGATGTGCCAAGATCTCTTTTGGGTATATATACATATCTTGCACTAACCACTAACCAGTAAAGATCTACCGCCACCACTGCTTTTGATAGGCCCGCATTTAGAAGTCATTCAAATTGCTACTTCACCACCGGGACGTTTCCAAGTCAATCAAATCCTCAATAACAGTACTAGTACTAATGGCAGGAGATTAGTGCCACTTAATACTAGCAACATTAAGACATCCTTTTTGCATGGATCATCTTAAAAAGCATTAATGGAACGGGATATCTTCTCCGGATCCAAAAGGCATGCAAAACGTACAAAGCAGAGCAAGAACTGGTCCAGGTCCGGGTCCGGTCCATCCACCCGAAAGCAACGCGCCCCATTTCTCGGCGAGAAGAGAACGGAATGGCCATCTCGTAGGGCCATACCAATACGGTACCGTAGCCTTTTTTGAACACAATACAGACGCAAGCGTTTATATATACGCGCATATACTTATCCCTATGAACGTATATACGCACACCCTATCCCTATGAGCACCTCCGAAAGATTGAGCCGGCATATCATCTTGAAATTTACGATGTCATCGTAGACACCTCGTCGTCGACGGAAACGTCTCCTCCCACTAAATGCACATCGCCGGAAATGCTGAAATAAATTTAGGAATAAATGCGAGCACCAGGATTTAAACCCTGGTGGGCTGAGGATACCACAGTAGCCCCATCCCGTGTCTCGCCACCGCGATACAAGTATTATACGGTATACTCTACCCCCGGCGGAAAAATACAAATAAATAAGGGTAATACCACCACCGGCGGCCACTCACCTTCAGTTACCTACCCCAAGGAGCAAACCGAGCCGAGGGAGGTGGGAGAGAGAGAGAGAGGGGGGCAGCAGAGCTCCACCAGAGGGGAGAAGGAAAAGAAAGCTCCGACCTCGACCGCGCTCCTGCCCGCCGTCCCAAGCCAAGATTCTCTCGTTGCATCGCCGTAAATGTAACCCCCCTGCTCCTTCTCCTCCCTCCTCCTCTTCTTCTTCTTCCGTGCGCGTCGTTTCCTCTGGTTTCTTGGATCTGCCTCGGCGAGGGATTAAGTGGGGGACAGCAAGGTGATTCGGGTTCCATTTTTTCTTCGTCTAAGTTCTTGTTCTTGCGCTCGCTCGTTTTGGGGGTAGGGATTCGGGCTGTCATGTCAGGTTCGACCTCCGCCTTTCTTTTCTTTTCCTTCTCTTCAGGAGGGTTTCTTCCTAGGATGAAATAAATGGGATGCTGTTCCTCTGCGCGGAATTTATTGCGGCGCTTGCCTGCTTGCTTTTAGTAGTAGCCAATGCAGGTTCCCCTTCTGGCCCTGCGAACTGCAAATCGTTTCTCTCCGCCATTTCCTCCGCCTGCCCCCCTTCCGTTTCTCTGCTCAGATCTGTGGCGCAGCGCAGGGTTTACTCCCGCCTGCCGCAACAAATGTGTGTTCTTTTTTAAGCCCTCTTTTTTCTGCTTCTTGCAACTGACTCGTAATCCTTCGGATTTCTTCTCCCGTAGAGCGCCATTCGAACGCGGGCTCCGAGCTGGTGTCCAAGGAGTTGATTTTGGAGGAGAAAATGTCAGGTGAGAAGTTGTTCTGCCGTTGTGGTGTCCGTGTCACCCTTCTTGCGTTGCGTGTTCCTTTTTCTTGGGGGAAATGTGTCTGAGGCCGTGCCGCTCTCTGCAGTGATCCATGCCGACGACATCGAGATATCCCTGTGCGACGGCAACTCGGAGGACGAGCGCCGCCGCCGGAAGATAGGATCGCTGCGCCGGAAGGCCATCCATGCGCTCAAGAAGCGCGGCAGGCGTCGCGTCGACTTCCGCTTCCCTCCGGCCATCTCCATCGAGGACGTCCGCGACGCCGAGGAGGAGCGCGCCGTTTCCGCCTTCCGTGAGCGTCTGGCGACCCACGGCCTCCTCCCCGACAAGCACGACGACTACCACATGATGCTAAGGTCCCGTCTGTCAGCAAACCATCTCCCCTTGCCCTTTCTTGTTTTTGCCCTGTGCTGTTTGGATAGCTTTGTGAAATGCCAGGATCTGAAACTCGCCGTATGAATGTGTGATGCAGGTTCTTGAAGGCGAGGAAGTTCGACGCCGAGAAGGCAATGCAGATGTGGGCAGACATGCTGCGATGGAGGAAAGAGTTTGGGGCCGACACGATCCTTGAGGTGATCACACTGACCTGACCTGCAACTAACATGCAGAACAAGGAGTCTCTGCTTTATTACTAACATTCGACTTGTTCCTGTGGTCAGGATTTTGAGTTTGATGAACTGGATGAGGTGCTGTGCTACTACCCTCAGGGCTACCACGGCGTCGACCGAGAAGGCCGGCCAGTGTACATCGAGAGGCTCGGCAAGGTCGACCCTAACAAGCTCATGCAGATCACCTCTGTGGACAGATACATCAAGTACCATGTGCAGGAGTTTGAGAGGGCCTTCAGAGAGAAGTTCCCTGCCTGCACATTGGCTGCCAAGAGGCACATTGACTCCACCACCACCATCTTGGATGTCCAGGGTGTGGTATGTGAATCATCCTTCTTGGTCTATGCCTGTATGTATTGATCTGTTTTTTAACGTTTTGCTGAATGTGTTTTCATCAACGGTTTTTGTCATGTGCAGGGTTTTAAGAATTTCTCCAAGACTGCAAGGGAGCTAGTACACCGCATGCAGAAGATCGACAGCGACTATTATCCTGAGGTAATTTTGCGCAGCAATGCTTTATGCGTGTTTTGGCATGGTGCAGCGATGATTCTAAAGTCATAAAACTGCAGACGTTGCATCAAATGTTTGTTGTAAATGCGGGCAGTGGGTTCAAGTTGATCTGGAACAGTGTGAAGGGCTTCCTTGACCCAAAAACTTCATCCAAGATTCATGTAAGCTCTGTGGATTATTTGTCAGGGTCATGTCAATCCATTTTGGGAGCTTGCATTAATTTTGTTTACCTATAATGCAGGTTCTTGGTTCGAACTATCAGAGTCGACTTCTTGAAGTAATTGACCAAACGTCAGTGTATATTCATGCTGAGGAGCAAGTTTTTATCTTAATCCTTACCCATTTCATTTATTGTGATACATGCTTCGGCCTGTTCTCTTCATTCTGCAACATTCTTACAATGGTTGTGTGCTCCTCTCAGTGAGTTGCCAGAGTTTCTTGGTGGTTCATGCACCTGTATTGACAAGGGAGGTTGTCTTGGGTCTAACAAGGGGCCATGGAATGATCCTTATATCTTGAAGGTATTTTTGGCACTCTAATTATGTGAAAGTCTTCATCTATGTACTGCTTATGTTTTTTATTACATCCGGATTGTTTATATTATGCACAACTACTTATACATGTACCATTTGTAGCTGATACACAATCTGGAGGCTGGTTCTGTGAGGGATATCAAGGCAGTTTCTGAAGGAGAAGAAAGAAGCGATTCTTCTCTTCGATTGGAACAGTTGAAGGCAAGATTCTGAAATAATACTTCACAATCAGGCTGTAATCTAACTGATTGCTGCTTCTAACTTTATATGTGTTACTTACAGTGGCAAGGCATGATGAGTGACACATCAAATGCCGAATCAGGATCGGATGTTGATGACTTTGGATCCTCATTTATTCCAAAAGGTGCTGAGTATGGCTGCCTCACTCCAGTCCATGAGGAAGTGAGTTCAATGCTATATTCTTGTTTTGTACGAGTGTGATTAGCTTTGTTCTATTTGGCTTTCTAATAGCATTAAAAGCCATGCTATTCCTACCACAGCTTATTTAATTTGTTTATGTAGAACCTTCTATGAGTTGTATTCAGTATTTATACTCGCTGTAGGTAAAGGGCATAGATTCAACTTACTATGTCTGTTACGAACAGAGTTCCCTGGAAACGTCTCTTGAAACTGGTAGAAGACAGCGACGAACTACTGAAATTGTGCCAAAACAACTAGCTGATAACAGGCAGTTTTCCACCAATGGAAGCCCTCGTGATTTAGGTACCATCTGTTCCCTTGCATTTTTCTTATTTAACTCTATCCCATTAATTGTTACGCAGCTTTGCTAGTACTGTTATATATTTAGTTGCCTCTATATGCTGTCTATTAGGTTGTTGCTCTAGTCTAAGATTCTAGAAAATTGCTTGTTTGTCTATTTGTAAACTCCAGAACTGCACTGTTACTTGTAAACTCCAGAACAGCATAGTTACTTGTAAACTCCAGAACTGCATTGTTAGTTGTAAACTCCAGAACAGCATTGTTACTTGTAAACTCCAGAACTGCATTGTTTGTTTCTCAGATGCATGAACAATGCATCCATAGAACAATAAGTGGAAATGAAAATAGCATTGCAATGCTAGATGCCTAGGTTGTGTGTGCTAGATTCCTAGATGGAAGATTGGAAGGCATCGGCCTAAAACACTTAAATTCTGACTGTAAAGAATGAAGTACAGGTCATGTGGTGTACCTGCAAGGAACTGTTACCCTGTGTAATGTCCTCCCAGAGGACTGTTTCATTTAATGTATCATACAGTAAAATGTTTGTTGATATTTATTGATGAATCTGTTTGCCTCCTTGGTGATAGTATACTTGCATGAAGTTACTGCTATATATATCGTTGGTGATATTTATGAATCCATTACCTGATGTCCTTACTTTGCTCCATTGGCTACTGTTTGTTATCTTCCTCATTGTTGATTTTGTTTGTTGTGCTAATGGCAGGGAGCAATGTTGGCACACTGGATGGTTCAATGTTCCGATGGGGGTTTGAAAATCTTGTCAAAGTCGTGACAGCCTTGATCAAGCTATTCTCCTTCTTCCGGCTTTTCATCTCTAGTAGAACACTGAGGAGGCTTGAAAATGCCCACCCTTCCATGGTACCAGTCCCAGATGCCGAGAAGCCACAGCCCCGAACCATCAGTGCTGATGATATGAGCGCTTGCTTACAGCGTATTGCAAATCTTGAATCTGTGTGCAACCATCTTGCAAGCAAACCACCAGAGATGCCCGAGGACAAGGAGCAACAGTTACTAAACTCGTTCGAGCGCATCAGATCCATTGAGGCTGACCTGGAGAGGACCAAAAGAGTAAGTTTCTAATCCAATCACAGACTTGAGAGTTCTCGGTTGGGCATGTGTCTCTAGTTTTTATCCCTCTCAATCAAAGCTATTTTGGAGCATTGCTTTGCTTGTTTGGGGGTGGATGCATTGTGGTTTATGCGATGTGTTGGTGAATTGATCAGGCACTGCAAGTGACGGTTGCGAAGCAGAATTCATTGGTGGAGACCCTGGAAGCTGTACAGGAGTCGTCGAGAGTGAAGGTATGGCTGTCTACAATTGCACTCGCTGAAGTGTTTGCATTCCAGAATGATCTTGTGCTTACCCCACTTCATGCTTGTGCAGAGGAGGTTGTTCTGCTCATAGGACGATCTGGTCTGATCGGACCCGAGGCACCAACCATGTCGACTGCATTAACAGTGAAGCTGCCAGCGCCATTTTTGACCTTCCCCGGCTCGAGAAAAGAACGAAAGAGAAGATAGCATACGACGACGCTCGTCGCTTCCTTTCGGAACCTCAGATCTCCTATGCTTTTTGGTTATTGTTAGTTCATATTTTGAGCCCCCCACTAGCCCCTCGATCCCTTTGCCTGGTGGTGAACACGCCGTGCAGCAGCGCAATGTGCTATGCTTTTTGTTGGCCGAAAGTGTATGAATCCTCTGCTGCGGCTGCTGCCTTGTGCGTCCCGCTGGGGCGGGAATCGGAATCCGTCGAGGTTTGACCGACTGACCCGAAAGAGCAGCGGGTGTCAGGCTTTGCCGCTGAACTGATGATGTCTATGTAAATGGTAGGGGTACTGCTACCTCTGAACTGAACTGAACTGATGATAGTACTAGTAGGTTATTGTGATGGGAATGCAAAGGCTCTGCTCCAGAAATCTCGTGATCCCGCCTGACCCGACATGGAGACGTGGGTTGATGCTGCTCGCTCGCCCGTGCGAATCTTGCACGGTCTTTTATTACTGGCCACTGGGCGGCAGTGGGCTGGGCAGGGCACGGCACGCCGTGGTGCGTGAGTGTCGGTAGGGGCTAGTGCTACCCGGGTTCCACGGCCTCCGCCTTGTTGCGCACGGGCCCCGCCCACTGCCATCGGTGCCGTGGCATTGATGCGGTTAGTTTTTTTTTTTAGCTAGGCCGTGGTGCAACCGTTGCATGTGGATCGCCGGTTGGGCCTCGGCCTCCACCACAAGGATAGGGGCCTTTTCGCCGGACCGCGCTCTGCGTTTTAAGCGAAGGAAGTACTTTTTCTAAAGCTCACTCCCATCTCCTTGGCTTGTGACAAGTGTCCCACTGCATCGACATATAAAATCCTTTATAGTTTTTTTTAAAAAAAAACCTTCACATAAAAATAAAAATAAAGGTAAGTAGCATTTTTATCCATCTCAGAATGTACACCCAATGGATTATTTGATCCATATTGATGCAATGCGGCCAGATGAAAAAGACCGGCGCCTACTAAAAAATGATCGCGTCGAGATCTTCATAAGATCCCATGTTGATAGATTTCGATAAACTTTTTTTTCATGAAAAAGCCGAACGAAAAAAAGATCCGGGAGCACATTTTTTCTCTTTCTGAGAGGCAAGACCGTGCCCTCGCGGAAGCAAATACATGCCTTCACGAGAAGTAAATCTGTGCCTCTCGTGATAGGGAGAAAAAACGTGTTTTCCCCTTTTGCGAGAGTCACGACTGTATCTCTCACGGAAACAAATCTGTGCCTTATTTTCTGCGGGTCAATGTTGCCGCTTTATTTAAACTTCAAACCTCGGAATGTCATCCGAAATTACATCCAGGACAAAGTCTGGAGGCACCCCCAACCAAACCTTACAAAGTTCATTACCGACTCCTACTCTAGCTAACTTATGCGCGATAATATTAGCTGAACGACGGACCCAAGAAATCTTAAAATCATCAAACAACGCTAGCAAAGACTTGATCACCTGCACCCAAGGACCAGTAGCAGAGAGATTCCTCCTAGGTTGCTTCAACATTTGCACCACTCCTTGTGAGTCAAGATCCACATGAACTCTCAACACATTGAGCTCAGCCGCCACCTCCAGTAAAAAGGGAATGTTGTCCGCCTTGACGTTTTTTTTGAGAATTACGATCGGCCTTAGCCGATGAGGGGAACCGTCCGAACATATTCGGACATACCCATATCCTTCCTAGCTAAGGGTCTCTTTGATCCAAAGATTTTTCATAGTATTTTTGGAGGGTTAGAATCCTTAGGTATTTTTTTCTATATTGGTCGTTTGATTCGTATGATTGAATCCTTCAGGATTTTTTTCTAAGGATTCATTTGTACTACATTTATAGGAATTCTAATGTCCACTCCAACCTCTTGAAAAAATCCTTTATTTTTCTATGATACAATCAAACAAACTCAAATCTTGTAGGAATCCAATGTGCATGACACTCGAGTCCCGCATTTTTCCCATCCTGCGGTTTTAGGGCTCCTTTGATTCAAAGGAATTCTATAGGATTGAAATCCTTAGGAATTTTTCCTACATTGCTCCTTTGATTCATAGGATTGCATCCCATAGGATTTTTTCCTATGGAATCGTTCGTAATACAACTCATAAGAAATCTAACATCCACTCCAACCTCTTTTTACAATGCCTTTTTTTTGTGTGGCATCAAACACTCCTTGTTAATCCTATATGGTTCAAATGGACATGCCACTCCAACCCTATACTTTTTCTATTCCCGCAAATCAAAGAGGCCCTTACAATCCTGCGATTCAAAGAGGCCCTAAGGGTTGATTTGAGGAGGTCCGGACACTCTGAATATATGGGGAAGGTTTGGGAGGGTATTTTTGTGTCCGGGGACATGGGGTAGATCCAGGGCTTCCCTTCAAGATGCTCTTAGTATGGAATTGTCCCATGTCCGAGGTATCACATGGTTTTTGGACGTTTATTTGCATACTATTATGTGGGATTTTCTATCCTTTTTCTTATTCTTTTTTGTTATTCTCAGCTTATTTTTTTGTACATAACTTTTCTAGATAAGAAATGGAGTATTCTATTGACATGTTAGAGGCCTGTATTCAACCTTTTTTGTTCACCATTTCGGGTATTCCAGAGCGGAGTAGAGCAGTCATGAATGTTTTTAATACGCAATAAACATTTGTACTTATGAAACACAGAGATTTTTTCAATTTCCATCAAGTAAGTTTCCCATTTAAAATAACATTTGCCTTTTAAATATGTGAATAAAAATATATGATAATACATGGAAAAAATTGGTCATGGGCGGAACCAAGGGAGCCCGTGCGAGCGATTCCTTTCCTATCTCTCGCTGTGAGCGTCGAATAATGGGACTCCTGTGCTATGATGCCAACATTTGTCATACGAAGGAATCGGTGTTGGGTTGCACAAAAAATGCAAGCATGTGTTGGATCACCGATCGACCGGCGAGTAGAGAACTCCCGCATCCATGCCCTTTCTCTGATCAAAACATGAAGACTGTCGATCAATTTTGTCAGAATCACGATTCTATTATACAGTTCTACGACTTTATGATCCAAACTAATCACTTTAATTCTATAATTTTGATGAGTAAAGTATGCTAAGAATCTGATAGTTAAAATTCTACGATTTGCAGTCCTATCATTACAATCTGATTTAGAATCACAATTCTGACAATTATGTCATCGACTGCTTGCTACTAGGTTTTGTCCTTGCGTGTATTGTGTTGTCTCCCTCGTGGCGTTGGATTGGACACCGGTTGAGATGCGACCTTAACATCTACATTGATTAGTCTATTCTAGGAGCATGTGAATGACATTTCAAACAAACTATGTGGCATCGACGAATGTGGTTCTTCTTCACATTTCGTCGTAAGGTATGACATGAAGGACCGCGAAGCTTCTATATAGGTTCCATTCCTCGTGTCCCTACATGAGTTGATTTCTGTGATGGGTTTAGCTCCACGTGGAGTGTTTGACAAGCATGCATACTTTTATGATCCAAACCTTACACTTAGAGCATCTACAACCGGACTTGGCAAATCGGACCTCTCAAACTCCCGGCCGGGCGAGTTCGCGGACAGTAACCGATCACCTCTTAAATTTTCACTTTCACAACCATGTCCTTCACTTTTCCCCTATACGCCCGGTCACATGCATATGATTGATGTAGATGAAGTGAGATAAAGAAATAATAAACAAAAAGAAAAGGTGGACCAAATCCTATTTGGCAGATGCAGGACCATTGATCGGACACGCCCCGATGCATCTCATACTCATCCCATATATGAGGGCGATATGAGGAGTGCCTGTGTCACGCCCAAGATGCG
>CBMN010004097.1:0-10847 GCA_000582825.1 Hordeum pubiflorum | reverse complement strand
TTACCCTTCGCTATTCTGCTTTCGAGAGAGATGCCTCTAGTGAACCTATGGCCTTCGGGTCCATTCTCCATATATTTACTAGTTCCTACAATTGCTATCAATTTGCTATCATTATCTTAGTTACTATTATCTTTGCTATCATCACTATTATTTGCTTTTAACCTTGTGGCTAGCAAGAACAAGGAAATTGACGACCCCCTTGTTTTTATTGGGTGCAAGCAATTCTTTTGTTTGTGTGCAGGTGTTGCTAACGTTGTACGTGTGTTGCCTCCTACTGGTTCGATGCACCTTGATTCTTAACTGAGGGAGGTGCTTTTGTTGTTGTGCTACATCACTCTTCCTCTTCAGGGAAATCCAACAACTCCTACAGGAGTAGCAGTGGACACAAGGGGTAGTTCTGGATCTGCCCCGTCGCCGCTCGGAGTTGGCCCCTAACGGCCTGCGCGCACTCTGTGAGGGTTGCGCTCTCTGCTCCACCCCCACGCAATCACCTTCCCATGTTGGCCGCTGGTCCGCAAGGGCAGGGGTCGATGCTAGTGCCCGCTTCGCCAGCCGGGACGCACACGTCAGATTCGGAGGCGCGTGCCACCCGCCACGATAGGCAGCAAGCAAGGGAGAGGGACGCGGCGGAACAATCCATGCGCCGCTGGCGCGGGTTGCCCGTGGTGCCCGACGAGGATGAGCGGCTCCTCACTTGGGTCTACCGCCAGTCGCTGACGACGGCGGTGACGGGCGCTCACCGGTTACGGAGGAAAAACGTGAAGGCGCTCCGGTTTGCCACTGAGTAGTCGGAGTGCGAGGCGACCGAGGCGGCTCGGGTGGCCAAGCTTAAGCGGCAGCAGTACAGGGCCGTCCGGTGGATGAAGGGGTTCAATGTCTTCTCCAACTCCTCGTCCGACGACGGCAATGACCACAACTCCACTTCTGACGACTCCGACGATCCACCACCTGTCGCGGACGCCTACAGTAGCGTCGGTGACCGGAAGGGCAAAGGCCCGACGAGGAAGTGGTGAAGATGCACCTCCTCCGTTCCCTCTTATCGTTTTTTAGTTATTTTAGTTTAGAAACTGTCAGGTGATGAACTATGGTGATCTTTTGGATGATGTAAAGTGGATTTAGGTGTCCGTTTGTTGCCGATTGCAATGTCCGTTGTTTGATCTGACACTAGTTAACGTTGCATGAATAGTATGGATATAGAATGTCGGATACGAAGATCGCATACGGTGCAGGCGAGGACTTAACACGTGACCGGTCACTGCAGGGCGCCGGATTTGGTAATCGCCGTTGTTGATGGTCTTAGTTTAGATGAACATTTGCTGAAAGCAGTGAACAAAAAGCAGCCGAGCAGGAGGCTGGGAGCATATGCATCGAAAATATCTATCTTCCTTGGAAGTGTACGAACTTGGAGGGGACTCCAATACCAAGTGTGGCAACTAAGCATGATGTGCAACAAGATGGATGGGATGCAGGGTCATTGGGTCGATCGATCCATCACACACATATATAACTGGCTAGCAATGCAGGGTCCATCAGTCGCTATAGCTGATATATATGTAGCGATGGCAGGTGTCACATCGGATTCTTCACAGGAGACGATGAGTCGCCATTGGAGCCTCGCCGGCATGACGGCGCTCGTCACCGGAGGAACCAAGGGGATCGGGTATATTGAATTATGCTTCATTTCCTGGCTTTGCACACACTGGATCAATTAGTTGGTGCACGCATTGATCAATCGATCGGTTCATTTTCTACGTACGTCCGTAGGCTTGCCATCGTGGAGGAGCTGGCCGGGCTCGGCGCCAAGGTGCACACCTGCGCACGCAACGCCGCCGGCCTGGACAAATGCCGGCGGCGATGGCAGAGCAAGGGCCTTCACCACCTGGTCACCGCCTCCGTCTGCGACGTCTCCGTGCGCGACGACAGGGAGGCCCTCGTCGCCACGGTACGCGACCTCTTCCACGGCAAGCTCCACATCCTCGTCAACAACGCCGGGCAGTCCCTGTACAAGGCGGCCGCGGACACCACGCCGGAGGAGTACGCCCGTCTCATGGCCACCAACCTCGACCCCTGCTTCCACCTCTCCCAGCTCGCGCACCCGCTGCTCCGCCAAGCCGGGGCCTCCTCCGTGCTGCTCATCTCCTCCGTCACCGGCTACATCGCCTACCCGGCGCTCTCGGTTTACTCGCTCACCAAGGGGGGCATGCACCAGCTCGCCAGGAGCCTGGCCGCCGAGTGGGCGACGCACGGCATCCGCGTCAACTGCGTCGCGCCGGGCGGCATCGACACCGATATCTCCATCACCACGCTGGCCGCCGACCCAACCATGGCGCGGAGGCTCACCGACATGGAGACGGCACGGGTGCCCATGCGCCGCTTCGGCAAGACCCACGAAGTCGCCGCAGTCGTCGCCTTCCTCTGCATGCCCGGCGCCGGCTACATCACGGGCCAGGTCATATGCGTCGATGGCGGACGCACAATAGCAGCCAAGCTATGACTGACAATACATATCTAACCGTGAGAAGCCGCATCCATGGCTAGAAGCTAAGTTTTGCTTGATTATTAAGATGATTCAGATTGTCACTAATCACTTGCACCATGCACCCGGTGGGTTTTGCAAAGGAAACTGCGGCAAAAAATAAATAAAGTACAGACAAATCTCATCTCGGTTATTTACTTGACTTGCAAAACAACTAATCTAACAAGTTATTGCTGCTTCAAATAGTTACTTCTGCCACGGGCATATGTCCAAAACAAACCCCAACAGCACACAACAAATTTAATTCACCACAAATTATATAAGTTGGCCTACACAACACATGATCTCATCATGCTAGCAAATATGGGAAAAACAGAGACTCGACGACATGTAGGATCGGTGGTGCATGCCTAGGATCAATGCCGCGTCGTATCCGTATCTCCTTCCATGAAGACAATGTTATCACCAATACAAGAGATCAAAAACTAGTTCTGATGAGTTGATTCAGAGAAAAGAGAGAGTAGCTTCCACAATTTACAAATGCTTCCCTTCTTCCCCTTCGATGGCTTTTGTCTTGCGATAACCCTTATCCGTGCCAAACAACCTAATGCAACAAGAAGATTAAGAGGATGCATGTCATAAAAAAAAAAGGGAGGGAGCTTATACCACGCATGTTCAACACAGCAAAGACAAACATGTGTACTCACCAGTCCATGTAAACAAAAGTAGAGGCGTAGTTCCCTGACTTGGTGTAGAGCACACGATGATGGTAGTCATGGAAGTCAGAGCTGCTCACGAGGAAATATTCAGAACTCGGTTAAACGCAACCTATCAAATGGAAAAAATACAACTTCCCTACCATCATGTTAAATCCTAGTTTACTTACCCTCCATACAGTGGCAGGAAGTTTGACGGGCTCCAAGGGAAGTGATATCCACTGTGAGCTTCAACCGTCTCTAACACCCTCAAAACCATCCACAGCCATAGGGTGAACAGGTGAGGGCCGGTCAGGGCAGGACCAACAACCGTGGCAAATCCCAGGAACAAAATTTCAGCAGGGTGTGCATATTCCGAAGTTAAGCCGAATGGTGTAGCATATCTGCTCGCATTTTATCGTCTTAAAAATTAGAATGGTAACAAAGTAATGTAGTATAGCAAATACGGGTTAATGAAGAAATATCACTTACTCGTGGTGGACACTGTGGACATGCTTGTATAGCCATTTGGTATGCAGAGCCCTGTGCCCCCAATAGAATATGAAATCTTCGAGTATAAAATAAAAAAGAACTTGAGATACAATGACCGTCCTGCATCAGGTAGCATTAGCAAGTTAAACAATTTCCTGTTCCACTTGAGTCTTTGGCTATCCTGCTGCTTTCATGTGTACATTCTCAAATGACACTTTTGTTAGACTTAAGAAGGAAATAAAATTTAATACCAGTGTGGCAGGGGAAGAGAGCTCCTCAGCCCCATAAACTTGAAGGCAGGATAGGAGAAAATCATGACCGGCAAATTCACACAGACATGGTAGAGAATGAGCCGCATGACGCATCTGTTCTGGTAAGCAGGAGCGTTGCTCTTCTTCTGCAAACATGCACGCACTTCTTGTTTAGGAAACCAGTTACGTAAGCAAGGTACATACAAAAGTTCACTGAATTAAATAGCTCCAATGAATCAAATACTTCATCACAGAAAAATAAAAGAGTATGAATTAAACTAGTGCATGCTGGAAAGCAGAAACTGAGAACAAAATCAATAACATGCATTCCAAGATAGATTTCTCAGAGGAAAGTAAATTTGATGCTGGCATCAATAAAAGGTTTATCCCACACAAACTGGGACAAGCCCAATCGCATGCATGCTTCTTAAGAGCCAGGATGATAGGTTGCTTCCATTACTAAAACAAACAAAAGCATAACAGGCTCTCTTACAGAAAACTATTTACTTTTTTAAGAGAAAGGAACAAGGCACCAACTACAAACATGTCCTTACAGCTCGAAACAAGCAAACGGAGGCCAAGTTTCCCTCGATGATGTTCAATTTACTTTATTAGGGTAAGTTTAATCCAATCGAAATGCAGAATGTGTTATACAGAATACAACACCACATACCTCCATTCGGAATATTATACAAAACTAATGTTCTTAGCGAGGAGATTTAGCTGTAAAACTGGTCACACAGTATGTCCTCTAGTTTGGCTAGCACAAAAAAGATACAGTAAGGATTGTCTAAATTTGCAGAAGAGCAATTATTATATTCAAAATGCAGCTTCAGTTTCCTATTACCAAATAATGCAAATAAGTATGACTAGCTAAATACCCGTGTGTTGCAATGGGGGCAACTTTATTCTCATGGTTGAATGTAAGAAACCGTTGATTGCTTCCCAAGGGATTTCTTTCCTAGAAATGAGGAGGTGGGGTTCAGTTTGGAAATAAATTAATGGGGGTTATCGCGTGGTTTCAGAAAAAACAATGGTTGATTGCTTTGTAAGCGATTTCTTTCCCCAGAAACGAGGAGGTGGGGGTCGGTTTGGAAAAAAATAATGGGGGTTATCATGTGGTTTGGAAAAAAAATCGATAGGAGGGGGCATGTATCGATGGGAGGGGTGGAAGCGAAACCAAAAAACTCCCCTTTAATAGTAGAGATACCTAGTAGCTTAATATAGCTCTAGCGTAATTACTCAAGCATATATGCTTTTAAATGATTTGCTCCTATAGTGAGTTAAACCTGGATTTGAACTATTATGCATCTTCAAGTATAGTCTAAGGCATTTGTTTGTCCTGAACTGCTCATAAAGATTATAACATCCGGGTTAGTAAGACTGATAGACTACTCATATCAACAAGAATTCCTTCTTTTCTGGAAGCCCATCCACAAGGAACCTCAAAGTTATGTGTGAGGACAAAGTGCGTAGGAAATACTAGTGTTGGTCTGTGGGGCCAGTATAGATCACAGTTGGTAGCAAGGCGTAGTGGCCTTATACTCTGTAGCCAGCCCAGGGGTGTTACAAAGATGCAGCATTTGACTCCGTAGAAGCTTAGCATTAAAGCACTCATATTCCAAAGATTTGTTAGTTTGGAACTTTTATTTATGTACATTAAAATATAACCTCGGGCAGAAATATGCAATATTCAAGCAGTGCTCCTGCATCCACGATGAAAACTTCTTTATGTCCAGAGGACACAGGTTTAGCTGAGCCCTGTGACCGCTGTGCCACCATGGGGCAAGCAGGGGTATCCGCCCTAGGTTTCCAGGTGCTAACTAGGGAAGCACACCTCCTCATACCCTTAGCTATGTCACCATGGGAATGCCAAACATAAGCTTTGATCTGCAGGTATGAAGGTGAAGTGGCATATGTGATCCACGTAAGGAAGGAGGGGAGGCCTCCTTGATTTACCGTAGGCCTGGGCCAATACATTATGTGTCCACCAAAAATGTCCACCACCAACTTCATTTACACTTGCGTCTATGCGGTATGCCAGACTAAAAAAGGCTGGAATCTTCTGTTCTTGCTAAGTCTTTGGCCAGCCCGAATCTCAACTCGCGCCACACGATGCACGCCACAGCCACCATGCCGCCACAATCCACATATTGAACTCACCAGCATCCTAAGATGGAACGAGAGGGACAAACGACAGCGATGGACAGAGGAGCTAGAGTTGAATCACGATTATAACAACCGTACGAACGGTAACAGGGTGCACGCACCCAACTGATATCTAAATGCATACAAAAATGGTTACATGTTGCAAGTAAGGATCTTCTGTTCCCAGCAACTTTTACGACTTCATGTTTCATGCATTTTATGTTTGGTATAGTTGTATAACACAGATTTTGGTCACCTAGATCTATTTGGAATGTCAAATGAAGTCGCATACAAACTTCAAACCTGGCTCTGCCACTGCTGACCAAGTGTTTGTCATCCCCATTATCTTTATCTCAGCTGGCAGTTTAATATGGACATAAGGTGTAATATGTCACTTTATAAATCTCTTCTAATAGCAGAGGGCAGAAATAGCTTCTTAAACAGGAGCGAAGAAACCAACCGAAAATGAGTGTTTCCTACTCATGTATGGTTCATATCAGTATCATACAACATGTCTGAATTTGAATCTCTAAAAGGAAAACTAAACAATAGTTTCTCAAATAGGAGCACACAACATGAAATGAAAATAGGCGGTGCCTAGTGTTGTTTGGTTCACCTAAGTACCATGCAATTGAAATAAATCAGATACATCACTTCCTTGATTGAGAAACTTATGTGAAAGCCTTTAATGACCACAGACACACGCCTAGCTGACCAAATATATCCCATCCTTATTTTCCTTCTCCTCGGAAGACATTTTTATTTGGGTGTGAGGTGTAATTTTTTACTTTGAATCTCTAACAGCAAAATTCAGAAATAGTTCCTTAAAAGTCAGAAATAGTCTCTTAAATAGGAGCAAAGAACGTGAAATGAAAACAGCTGGTGCCTGCTGTTGTTTGGTTCACCTCAGTAGCATACAATTGCAATAAATCAGATACATCATTTTCTTCATAGAGAAAGTTATGTAAAAGACTTTCCGATGACCACACATGCGCCTAGCTGACCAAATGTATCCCATCCTTATTTTCCTTCTACTCAGAAGACATTTTGATTTGGGTGTGAGATGTAACTTTTTTTACTTTGAATCTCTAACAGCAAAAGTCAGAAATAGTTCCTTAAATGTCAGAAATAGTCTCTTAAATATAGGGAAAAAACGTGAAATGAAAACAGCTGGTGCCTAGTGTTGTTTGGTTCATATAATATCATATCGAAATTAATCAGATGCATTTCTTCCTTGCTTGGGCTGTCTTACTTGCCATAACAGAGAAAGTTATGTAAGAGGAAAACATCCATTAACAGCTTAGAAGAAGGTTTGGTTACCTTCCCTGTCTATACGTGTGTTATCTCTTTTAACAGTTCCCCACCATGTGTGGTACACATACATTTCACATGGAAGATGGACCTACATATGTCTATCTAGTGGAAGGATCAATCAAGAAGCGTGTGACATAGTTAAGAGCAGACCTGCATCTTGTTTCTCATTACTTAGGCATTTGTTTGTCCTGATAAAGATGCAGAGATTGATTCCCAGAGTGCTTAGAATTAAAGCATTCCAAAGTCCAAGGATTTTTTTCAGCTTGGAACTTTTATTTTCATATTTTGAAATCATAACCTCGGGGCAGGAATTTATTATAGCTTGGTCAAGAAATACAAGGTTTAAGTATTAGTGCAGCATCTACAGTGAAAATCCACAAGTCTTTCGATGCATGTTTAGCTGAGCCCTGTCACCAGTGTTTCTCATCGTTACCTTTCCTTCTCCGAGCGGGCAGTTCGATTGGGACGCGAGGCGCAGTGTATCACTTTATTAAAACTCTAATAGCAGAAGGCAGTTCGATTGGGACGCGAGGCGCAGTGTATCACTTTTTCTTAAAACAGCAGGGAAGAGAGCCAAACGAAAATGAGTGTTGCCTACTCATGTTTGGTTCATAATATCAGTAGGACACAATATAACGAAATCAGACGCATCCCTTTCTGGTTCGGCTGTCTTACTCGTCAGTCTTGCTTGTCATGATAGAGAAAGTTTTTTTACAAAAGAAGAAAAAGAAAAGCATCCAAACATAGGTTTCAGAAAAAAAAAGGTTTGGTTATCTTCCATGACTGTTCTCCCACCATGTTATCTCGTGTCGCGAAATTTGGAAGATACACACACACATTGGACGTGCAAGATGGGCCTAGGCACGTCTATCTAGCGGATGGATCAAATCAATGAATCAAGAAGCGTGCGAGATGGGTAGGAGCAGACCTGGATCTTGTACTTGGCGAAGAGTCCGAAGCGCTCGAAGAGGAGGGAGGGGAAGCCGGAGAGGAAGAAGACACTCTCGTGGAGGACGAAGGTGACGACGGTGGCCAGCTGGAACTCGCTGAAGTTGGTGATCAGCCACTGCATTCGTTGATCCCGACAGCAAGGCCGGAGACGGTGACGGAGAGGAGGAGGAAGGGAGAGGAGAGATCCGTCAAGATCGGCACGTATAGCGGGGAGGGGAGATAGAGATCGGAACGATGGGCGCGTACCTCCCAGGCGGAGTCGAGGGGGGTGGCCGCCATTGCTGGGTGGCCGGCGGCGGATGGCAGGAGGAGGAGGAGGAGGGGGAAAGAATCTTTCTTGGCGCTGTATGTTGTATCTGGCTGGCTGGCCGCCCTTGGAGCTTTCCTCCTCCGCGTCCTCTGCTTCCTCCTGGCTGAATATATGTGTTCTGTGTGTCACTCGGTCATCACACCCGGACTAGATGCGTCCACGTGTGTGTGTGTGTGGCTTTCCGCCCCCTTCTTTTTTTTCGCCTCACTTCCTTTTCGTTTTTCTCACAAAGTTCTTTTATGTGTGTGTGTGCGCGCGCGCGCATCATCATACAGTAATGTTTTGTTCATCAGATTCGACCAAAAAAAAGCATGCTTGCAGATAAGATTCAACTAATCCCGCAAGCATGAATTCATGACTAGTTTGTATTGCTGTGCATCGTTCTCTTTTCTGCCATTGATCGTTGAGTGCTAGCACCAAACCTTCCCATATTCTAGCATATTCATTGTACATTGGATTAGATTGATCCAAAAGTGTGACAAACATTGATTCATGACTTCTTTTTTTACGAAAGGGTCCGGACATATAATAAAGATTCATCATAAGTACAAAGAACCCTAAACATAATAAAATTTTCATCAAGATCCCTAGACCATCAAATGACTATTACCAGATTCATGACTACTGGGAGAAGAGAAAGAAGTTGCGATGGGTTTTCTTGGTTAGATCCAAGTGCTAGGATAACGATGAAGATAGATCTGATGGTGTGATGCCGGGTATTTTTTTTCATTTAAAACACGCCAGGTATGTTTTTGGTGAATCTGATGATGCTGCTGCTACATCACATTTCCAATCATGTGTTTTTTGTGCGTTGCGGCATCGACATCGTGTAAAACTACTTGTATATCTTCTAGCATATTCATTGTACATTGGATTAGACTGATCCAAAAAATTGACAAGCATTGATTCATGACTCTTTTTTGCAAAAGGGCTCGGGATATGTCATAAAGATTCACCAGAAGTACAAAACATCCCATATACATAATAAAATTTTCACCAAAGACCCTGGACCGTCGAATGACCATTACCAGAGAGAAAGAAGTTGTGATGGGTTTTCTTGGATAGATCCAAGGGCTAGGATAAGGATGAGGATATATCTAATGGTGTGATGTCGTGTACGTTTTTTATTTTTTTAAGAAAACGTCGTGTATGTTTTGGTGGATCTCATGCTGATGCGGGTATCACATTTCCAATCGTGTGTTTTGTGCGTTGCGGCATCGACATCAAATGCGATGATAAAACTACTATCAGAAGGAAGAACTGGTAAGATCACTATCATGCCCACGACGGCAAGAACCACTATGAGAGGCAACAAGTATTAATAACGTTGGGTGAGAGTCGTAGCAGCCGCCCCAGGTCATAACGTCCTGCGCTGGCTAATGGTCGATGGAATCCAGTTGCATCAGTTGCGTGGAATCTTTGTGCGTGTCATGTAGAAACAAGCGACATGTGCACAGCTGATCACAGACCAATAGATGATACAGCTGATAAGATCTGGTCGCGCTTCACTTTTGAGTTTTGATTGATACAGCAACAAGATCTGATCCAGGCCAAGCTGTTAAGTCCAGTAACGACAGATTCCTGCTACTAACTGCGCAATACATCCATCGCAACCTTAGTAAAGTTTACTAAACCCATTACTATGAGACAAGGCAAGCACAATGGTGGAACATCACATTTTCTACTGAATGAACCCAAATGGACGATCATGTCAACCACGCAGTTTTCCAGGCTAAGTGTCGAGGTAGTTTGCGGCCATCATCAGCTCCAGGGTTATTTCGGGCTCGATCGGGAACTCCGCCGTCTCCTTCCCACTACAAACAAAACAATAGAGTCGTCAAACAAACGCAAGGGATGCGATATGCAAACATCGCACTCGGTACTGGTACAACTAAACACACCACTTAATTAAAAAGCTTAGCAGTACACTGCTTCTGTTCCTTAATGCAAGGCGTATTTTCAGTACCCAAAGTCAAGGTGGAATCCGCAATATATGTGAGAACACACCAAATTCTCCTGTGCTCACGGAAAAATCTCCTCTCCTCTACACAACAAATTCAATATGGCATTTTCATCAAAATCTCATTTGAACCAGGTGCAAGGATCGTGCATTCTACTCTAACCAAGGGAAAAAAGCGCTAGGCGTTAATTGTGTGTTTTGCCAGGCTATCTTACCTAATCACATGCCTAGCATTATTAAGCGCTAGGCA
>CBMN010004095.1:0-14553 GCA_000582825.1 Hordeum pubiflorum | reverse complement strand
GTAATATGTATATGTTTATATGCAGCTTAATGATTAACTAACTGATGGTAGTTCAGAGGCAAAATGAAGTTTGTTTGATGTAGATTTATATTGTTATATACGTCACACCTGCAATTTCTTATTTTCTTTCCAAGAACCGGGAGTAGATAGTACCTTTGTGACCATTCCAGATAGCACAGAACAACACTCTGTCCATTTTTGTTTGGTTTCTTATTCTTAGTCTAGTTAGCAATCTAGCGCCAGGAGCATACTGTCGGTAAGTTATGTGATCATGCAATAATCTAGCTTTGTCAGAAGCATACTGCAGATAAGTTATGTGAGCAGGCAGGGTTTTGGTAGTACATGACAAATCAAGGATATTGCTGTGGTTTTAGGGAGCAAACTTGAGATATCTTGATTGATGAAAATGAATTCGACAATTGTGTCTGCTTCTTGGAGCGACACGGGCCCTTGTTGAACTCTGATAATGTGCATGCCCTGTCCATTGGTTGGTTGAGCCTTACCCTTTGACTATCGTCGCTTATGCCGATCGGGTTGCTTTCTCTGTGCAGATGATGATGAAGAGGCACAAGATGGAGAAGGACCTTGGCATCGGAACCGAAGTCGGGTACTCCAAGAACGTGGAGACGGCAAAGAAAAGCCCTGCACTGGCAGCGATGAACCGAAGGTTTGGGATGATCCATGGGCTGTCGTCGCTGGCCAACATCATGGCCTTCGGCAGCCTGGCCATTCACTCCTGGTACCTCTCCAGCAAGCTCGACCTGTGAGCTGTGACTGAGGGCTCAGCCATTCTGTGATGCTGAAACTCTGAACTTTAACTTATACTCCGTATTAGATTTCTATGTAGACCTTTGGGATGAGATTGTGCTATGGATTGGAATAATGTACATAATGTAAGCATGCTTTGGTTGTCTGATTTTCTCTAAGATGGTTTGCTAGAGCTGTGGATATGTAAACTTCAGATACCAGAAAAAGGTACGGAGTAGGATTAAAAGATAATGAGCCCACATGTAAGAGATTGCGGCGGTCCTTTCATGACGCACGGTGTGGCCCAAACCGAGTGGGCCTTTTTCCCTCCACGACCCATTTCATGCCACTTGCCACCCGTTGCGCCATCCCGCCCACGGCCCACCAGCCATTGCCAGCCGTCCCGCCGATGCCCCCGCCGTCCTTCGCCTCCGCCATCACCACGCCGGACGGCTGGCACCCGCGCACTGCGGAGCGCCGCCTGCTGCACCTCCTCCACCACTGCCCCAGCGCGCGCGGCCGCCCGCTCGAGCTCCTCGCGTTCGCCGTCCGCCGCGCGCTCCCCTGCGCCCCGCCGTCGCCACACCACCACGCGCTCGCGGCGCTGCTCCTCCTCTCCTCCCCGCCGCCTCCCGCGCTTCTGCTCCTCCGCCTCGTCCCTCCCGACCCCGCGCCCCCGCTCCCGCTCCTCAACGCCGCCGTCAAGGCCCTCTCCGCCTCCTCGCCTGCCGACGCCCTCCGGCTCCTCTCGACCCTGCGCCGCCTCCACGCGCCCGACCGCCTCACCTTCCTGCCACTCCTCGGCTGCGCCGCCTCCCTGCCGCTCCTCTCCGCGCTCCACTCGCTCGTCCTCCGCCTCGGCTTCCTCTCCCACCACGCGATCTCCCTCGCGCTCCTCAAGCCATACCCGTTGCCGCACGCCCGCGTCCTGTTCGAGGAAATTCCACAGAGGAACAGGTGCGTGGTCGCGTACAACACCCTCGTCACGGCGTGCCTCAGGGCCGGGGACATCCCCGCTGCGCGCCACCTGTTCGACGAAATGCAGCGTCACAAGCGATCCAGGAGGAGCGTGGTTTCCTGGAACCTTATGATCGCGGGGTGTGCATGGTGCGGACGAGATGACATGGCTGTGTGGTGTTTCGAGAGGATGGTCAGGGAGGGGGAGGTGGTTCTCGATGATGGGACCTTGGTGGCAGTGCTCCCAGCTTGTGGGAGGTCAGGAAATGTTGGGGCAGGGAGGTGGGCACATGAGTACGCCAGGAGGACTGGGCTATTGGACAGTACAGTGCATGTTGCGAATGCAGTGGTGGATATGTATTGCAAGTGCGGTGATGTTGAGAGCGCAAGGGAGGTGTTTAAGGAGATGCGCCAGCGCAGTGTGGTGAGCTGGAATGCCATGATCAGTGGATACTCGTTGAATGGTCATGGAGTTGTGGGGATCGAGCTGTTTCAGGAGATGAGGAGGCATGGAGTGGAGCATAATGCTGTGACATTCTTGGGAGTGCTTGGATGCTGTGCGCATGCAGGGGCAGTTGATGTTGGGCGTGAGATCTTCCAGAGCATGTTGTCGGAGCATGGCATTGAGCCAGCAATTGAACATTATGGTTGTATGGTGGATTTACTTGGAAGGTCTGGTCTCCTTGAGGAGGCACATACACTGATTCAGGGGATGCCTATGAAGCCTAATGCTACAATTTGGGGAGCGCTTCTAAGCGCATGTCGTGCCCATGCTGGTCTTGGCATTGCTGAGGTGGCTCTGAAAGAGCTTATTAATCTTGAACCATGGAACTCTGGGAACTATGTGTTGTTGGCCAACCTTTATGCGGAAACAGAGAGGTGGGAGGAGGCAGGGGAGCTGAGGCGACTGATGAGGAGGATGAGTGTGAATAAGGATCCAGGGCAGAGCATAATCGAAGAAAAGAGTTTCAGCTGACAAGTGCACATCAATAAGCCAACTCGGTGGAAATAAGTCTTTAGTTTGGAAGGCAAAATGCTGAGGGAGCCTATAATGGAAAAGCTCTATCACCAAACTAATTTTATGAAGAGATGCAGATCGGTATTTACAGGTGAACACTCCAGCCATCTTTCAATATTTTTCTTCCATTTGTTGAAGTGATATGCTATATTGGTGATTACTCTGTTTAATATTAGTTTAAAACAGACTTCCTACCCAATCCTCTATATAGCTATGGTTCTTTTGAGGGCAAAATAGTCACTGCATATTTCAATTGATGTGATTGTTGAGATAGAAAGACATAATATTCATCTTTAGCTGTGAATGAATATATTCAGGTATTGAGGGATTTATGGAGAACCCACAACAATAAACAATTACTGGCAAGAAAGGCACCTCTAGACTTTTAATTTGTTCTACATTTGAGTTTTCACTGTATATATTTGGCAAGCAGCCATCAAGTTGCTGCAAGAGGTTTTGCCAAGTTGTAGGGTGACAAAGTCTCAGAAGCATTATTGGAAAGTGTGGTGCATTATTGGTTGCTTGTGTTAAATATGGCAAAGAATGAATTACCTAACAAACTTCAAATGGGAAGCTTGATAAGAAACTTTTGTGATCTTGGACCATAAGGAGCCTATCCCCAAGGGTTAGTTTGTAATGATTGGCTGCATAGGTTGGATACCAAATGCAGACATCTCTACGAAAATTATAGCCTTTTTCTGAGCTTCAAGATTAATTCAACTATAGAGCACCAAAAATTCTACGAAGGCAATTTTTGTTAATCAAAATATAATATCGACACCTCCACCTCCACCCTCTCCACCACCTCCGTCACGTCTTGCCATTCTCTTCTAGTACACTCGACATCCACGTCCTCCGCCACCACCTAGCCCTTTGCCATCCATTCTTGGTGTGCCTCCTCCACGATATGACCTTCATGATCGGAATACGCTTTGTCCTGATCCTCTTGGTTTTGCCGCTTCTGCTTCTGTTCTCTTTGAGCCCAGATCCTATCGATATGCGCTTTCCCATCCTGAGTGGCAATTCGCCATGGTTGAGGAGAGTGCTGCTCTTGTAATGGCGTTGTGGGTGATTTATGTGCAAATTTAGAAATCATTTTAATTTACCTCTCAAGATAGCATATAGGTTAATTTATATGCAAATTTAGGGCTGATTTTAATTTATCTATTATAATGGCATGGTAGATAAATTATTGCAATTTAGAGGGTTACTTTAATTCAAATTCTATAATGACATGGTGGGTAATTTTTATATAAATTCAGAGGTTATTTTATTTATCTTTTCTAATGGCATGGAGGGTAAATTTTATATAAATTTCGGGGTTATCTTATTTCATCTTTCATAATGGCATGGTGGGTAATTTTTATATAAATTTAAGGGGTTATTTGATTTCATCTTTATAATGGCATGGTGCATAATTTTTATATAAATTTAGGTGGTTATCTTATTTCATCATTCATAATGGCATGGTGTGTAATTTTTATATATATTTATGGGGGTTATTTGATTTTATTTTTATAATGGCATGGTGTGCAACTTTTAGAAAATATAATAGATCTAATGATTACTATTATTAGAGCTACATGATGGACAGCTGGCCGTTTCTAATTTTTTTGAAAAGTTCTAGGATTTATCTTTTTTTTTCTAGCGCGTGTGGTGAGGATTAACGTAGAGGCTTCAAAAGGAACCTCCAATTAGCAAGATTAAAAAAGCTTAGAAATTATGTTTATTTATCTTTTGTGATGGGATATTGGGTAATTTATATACAAATTTATAATTTATTTTAATTCATTTTTTATAATGGCATGGTGAGTAACTTATATGCAAATTTAGATAGTAATTTAATTCATATTTTACACTGGCATGGTGGGTAATATTTATGCAAATTTAAAGGGTTATTTAATTCATCTTTCATGATGTTAGGTAAATTTTTAGAAATTAAGTTGCTGTGGTCGCACTGCAGACCATCGCACTCGCGCCAAATGAAGGCCAGGTGAAGCGAAC
Organism: Hordeum pubiflorum; assembly: GCA_000582825.1. Classification (NCBI taxonomy): domain Eukaryota; kingdom Viridiplantae; phylum Streptophyta; class Magnoliopsida; order Poales; family Poaceae; genus Hordeum; species Hordeum pubiflorum. The sequence continues at coordinate 9,827 of CBMN010004095.1, read as the reverse complement.
ACATCACCTAGGGCTAGGTCTCGATAGGTCCATGCTGCCACAAAGATGGACTCGGTTGAAAATTATTATTAGTAATTAAAAAGGCTCCCTCCATCGTCGTCAGCACCTTATTAATATTCTGACCGCCCACTTTAGGAAATGTGGAGACGAATGAAAAGCATACGTATCTTGCAAATGCCCAAAGCTAATCCGTGCCATAATTACTCTCGACGGCTGGTGAGACACCGTCGTCCGGCTACTTTGAGTAATGGCAAAAAATTTGACAAAAAACTGAGAGTAAATTTGAAATGAAAAAATCTGAAAAAAAAGAATTTTTCTTGGAGAGTTGAATTCAAAAAATTTCATAATGGCAGAGGTAGGTAATTACTTAGAAAACAAATTAAAAATAAAAGAATCTGTCAAAAAAAGAAGAAATTTGTTTTCGTTGAAAGTTGAACTCAAAACCTTTCGTAATGGCGGAGGTGGGTAATTACTTGGAAAACAGATCTAATGGCTATTAATATTCCGACATACCAATTGATGGTTAGATGTTTCTAGCGTGATTTGAAAATTAGTGCAAGCGTGCTTTAAAATTAGTGCAGATTTTGAAATCTTCAATTACTAACAGTAAGATGTGTGAAATAGCTGCAACAGAAAGGCCTTGAGCGAGATGGATTACTCGTCGTCGATATATATCCATTCCGTTCAGCATACCATGGGGAGGCTTAACTAGCACATAAAGCATTTTTAGGGGTGATTAGGGGACCATTTTCAAGGGCGGATATGGGAACTATCCCTGCGCGTACGTCGCTGATAATAAGTGTTATCGGGGACGCATCGCCTGACCGCCCCTGAAAATCGATTTTTAGGGACGGTTGGTAAGATCCATCGCCCTTAAAAATCAATGTTTAGGGGCGGTTGGTAAGGTCTACCGTCTCTGAAAAAATCTATTTTTAAGGAAGATTAGTAAGTTGCACCATCCCTAAAAATATTTCTAAAAAATAATAACGTAAATAAACTAAAAGAATAATGTCAATTAGGAAGGAACACCCGCAACACAAGCAACGTGTGCGCACTTTTTTTCACGTATAATACCACAACAATCTCAAAAAATCAAACCCACAACATTATGCCTCGCGTAGCACCCTCCCCTATCATACCACACCATCACATGTGCCCAAGAAAACGACGCGTACCTTTTGTACTTATGTTGAACCGATTTCTAGAAGCGACTTGGTAAAGTGTACCGTCCTTAGAAATCGATTTTTTAGGGACGGTTGGTAAGGTGCACAGCCCCTAGATATGGACCATTTTTAGGAGAGGGTTGGTAAAGCGCATCGTCTCTGAAAATCGATTTTTAAAAGACGGTGCAAGGCTGCTGTTTTCGATCGACCATACTAAATGCTTGCAGGTCGTGGGACGGTTCAAGTGCTGTTTTGAATTAATTTGCCAGCCCCACGACAATCAATCCTGTCCAAAAATGGAATTGAATTCGTCCAACTACCCATATGGCTGATCGGTTTCGTCCCATATAGGGCTAACACAAAGAGCAATGTACTACTAGTACTCTTTTCTAGGGATATGGATGTGTTATCAACATCATTTATCGGTGTCCTCGCGGCACAAGACGTCGATATATGGATGTTATGGCCTTGGTGCGAAAGTTTGGAAAACCAGATATCTTCCTTACCACATGCAACCCAAACTGGGACAAAATAAATAGGGAACTTCTCACTGGATAGACACTGCAAGATCGTCCAGAACTTGTAGTCCGTGTATTTCACACAAAGCTTGTGGAATTAAAGAAGAGGTTTACTAAACAACATATTCTCGGAAAGGTTCGGGCCTATGCCTATGCAGTGGAGTTCCAGAGGAGGGGTTTACCTCATGCCCATTTTCTACTCATCATACAAAGAAAATACAAGCTCGCATGACTAGAGCAGTATGATCTCCTTATCTCAGCCGAAATCCCAGACAAGATGAAGTACCCACAATTTCTAAAGATGGTTGTCAAGCATATGATGAATGGCCCATGCGAGTTATTAAACCCTAAATGCCCATGCACTAAGGATCGTGATTCATACAAGAACCATTATCCTCATCCTTTCAATGATGCAACCTTACAATGGAAGGATTCTTACCCAGTTTATTGACGCCGTGAAGATGGGCGTAAGGAAACCATTCGAGGGTGCAAACTGGATAATAGATGAGAGGTCCTTCCTGTTTTTCATAAGGGGTTAAGGTCTCAGATAGTCGCCGCTTCTCTACAGAGATCTTACCTTTGGGAATCCATGTGTCACCTAAATCTTATTCGCAACATGAGGGCACAAAGTGACCCATGGTTTGCGGAATAACTATTGTGTGTTGGTGGTGCAGATGACAAATGGTGATGGAGACATTCATCATCATGACGAGGTGTGTGTGTGTGTGTGTGTGCGCGCGCGCGTGCGCTATATACAGGGAGTGATAGTGATCTTGACAGGCTAATAGACTACATTTTTCCAAGGCTCAATGAAAATATGTCAAATTCGAGATACATCACTCCGAGAGCAATATTGTCAACACAGAATGATTGGGTGGATATGATAAATGTGAGAATGATTGATTGTTTCCAAGGGGAGCAAATGGTGTGCCATAGCTTTGATAGTGCAGTGGACAATCACCATAACTACTACCCATTAGAGTTCTCTAACACACTAACCCCTAACGGGGTACCTCCACGTGTTTTGAAGCTCAAGATCGGATGTCCAATTATATTGCTTAGGAATATAGACCCTCGGAATGGACTTTGCAATGGTACAAGGCTGGTGGTCCGTGGTTTTCAAAGAAATAATATCGACGCAGAAATTGTCCTGGGTCAACATGCCGGAAAGCGCATTTCCCTACCACGTATACCTCTGTGCCCATCTGATGATGAGATGTTTCCTTTCCAATTCAAAAGGAAGCAATTTCCAATAAGGCTTAGTTTTGCCATGATACATGATAGTTAACAAGGCGCAGGGTCAGACTATTTCCAATGTGGGTGTGTATTTGCCCGAACCAGTGTTCTCTCATGGCCAGCTGTATGTTGCTCCATCCAGAGCCGTATCTCGATTGAATGTGAAGATACTTGCCATCCCAGTCATCGATGAGAAGAAGAAGAAGGGGAAGGAAAATTTTTCTTTTGTTTAATAATTATTTCATATATAATATATATACCATAACTTTTAAAAATAAGCAGGTAATTAAAATTAATTGCAACTAATGTATGGCTTATTTCATTACTTGTAATTATGGCAAATCTCATATGTCTCAAAATCGTGTGGTTTGGCAAAAACATTATTTTTATTTCTAATTTCACATATACATTTTTTGTTTTGTTTTTCTCCATACGCAGAGCTATCTTTTCTTGCTGAAAACATGTTGTACCATAGTGTCAAAATGCACATGTTCCATTTCTGGGTTCCCAAATATTCTGGAGCACTACTTCGCGGTCTTCTACCTCTTCCTTGATGCCCTCGAGACCAAGTGGGAAGCCATCATCAAGTTCTAGAAGAAAAGGTTTGGTCTGCTCTGCACGCCATCAACGACTTTCGAAGCAAATGATTGCAATAGACTATTAAGTTAGAACCGCAACTTGGCACCTGTTTGATTGTCGTACAAGTTACCATTCAATTTGGTTGATGGTAGTACTTAATAGACTCTGCGCTTTCCGGTGGTCTCTGATGTTGGACTATTGCAGTAATCGATATTGTTGATTATTGTGATTACTTCTCTTACCTTACTATTTTCCCTTGATAACTTTTAGTTTTTGCTTGCCGATTTAGTAGTGATTATTCTATTCTTTATGTCGCTAGATATTTGAATACTAGGTGATACCCCGCGCGTTGTTGCAGGAATTTTTAAACTAATTTTTGAAATGATATTTGAAAGAGAAACATAGGTGTGATCGGAGGGCAATATTTTTTTTAAGTTAAAAACAATATACTTACTCATATATATTCACATCGGTTCAGAGATGTGTGAAAATGGTGTACAATAAGGATGAATAAAAATACAGGAAGCATTGATACATGAGAAGGCAAATCATGTTTAGCGGATAAAAAGCATGACTTAATAAATAAGTTGGATGTCATAAAAGAGATTTAAGATTTATATCTAATATTGTTGATCACCGTGTAAATTGTAGTTTGTGTGATGCAACATGACTCGAAACATTAGATGCTTTGAAAGTTTTTTCTTCTCCATAGCAATGCACAGACATTAACCTAGTGTATATTAATTACAACGGTGACACATTTATAACTACACCAGTGTCATGATGTAGCTACAATGACACGCTGTAATTACACTGTTAATACACCATAACTAGAGTGGTGACACATTGTAGTTACAGCTGTGGCACATTGTAATTATGCCTACACATTGTTTTTTGAAAAACCGGTCACTTTGCAGAATTGCTACCAGCTGTGCCTCGCTGTGCGTCGTCCTTTCTCAAGGAATACCAAACAAGGTTGGATTGATTCCAACAGATCGTCTATTACATTATCTATATTCAAACCCTACTCTGCATATAATGTATAGTGTTATTTTCGTACTATGACGATGTGCTGCCTTTCGATATGAAACAGATTAAAAAGCTTGGCTATGGTACTAAAATATTAAATTGAACGGTCAAAGACATACAAGAAAACCTACATGCCATAAAAAACTGAATGCTCCCAAATTCGCGTGTTGACAGCCATCAAAAACAAACCGAACGTCCTTCTAGCTTTTTTTATACATATTAATATATGTAGCCCGAAGGGATTTTACCGAGACCAAAGGTCCATTTGGAGATTAGTCACAGTAAATACATCATTCTCATGAGTTGGGGGCTTGGGGGGTAGTATTGAGTTAGATTGTGTGGATCTGACAGCTAAATATCGTTTCGAACTATCGTGCTTGTTCGAGTTGTACATTATTATCACCTGTCATTTACAGATAATTAGACAAAATGCTGTCACATTTCCTACTATCAACACCATTTCTAGTCCTTGGCAACATTTTCGGGTCGAAATGCAGGGTTTTCCGATCGGCAAAGAAAAATGAGGATTTTGTTTTTTTTATTTAGAAGCTTTTTCTGATCGAAAAATGTGGATTTCGATGGATTTCGGTGGATTTTCCGTTTCCAGACCCCATCGGAAATGTTTACTGGCTGGGCTACGACAGATTTACTAGTAGCTTCTTACAGACTACTGGGTTTGTGTCCGTGCGTTGCCACGGAAACATAATTAAATCTGAAAAAACATGATGCCTTCATATCTCTAGACACTAAATCTTACTGAAATACAATAATGGTACTTTAGCTAAAGCAAATCAATTTGATACACACAATGTAACTGCAGTGCCAGTTGACCTGCAAACACAAAGATGGCAGAAATAGCCTCCACATGCATATACACCGATCCAAACTTTACACCTGGCTCGACATGCATGGCTGCTTTCTCAAGGTAATCACGCTTGAACTTAACCTTAAAGCAAAACTTCGGAACACGTGGACAGCAACAAAATTTGCAGCTTTGGCTTTTCTCTCTCAAATGCTGGAAAAATACTTGGAATTTTAGGGATCTTGTGATTTTTTCGGAACCGCAGGAGCTTCACCAACCACAACAGTTATTGGAGTTAGCCTTAAGTTATGCGCTGGAGAGGCGCCGATCGAGGCGGCCGCGCGGACGAGCGCTGGAGTGGCATCTGAGAGTCGGTGCCCGGATGGCCGCATGAGAAGCGGGCTGATTTGATTGCTGCGTGATTTTTTTTATTTTTTTCCGGACTGCGCGGTTGCCATTGGATACGATCATACGATAGGAGAAAAATCAGAGGGGAACGTGGGGTCATAGTTGGCAGGCCGAAGGACGACGTATCTCCAAGGCTGTTTTCGACCATAATGGTTTGCAAGTCGTTGGCCTGCTGTTGTCGTCAATAATAGAACGGGATTAAGATCCTATTTGGATATCCCAGACTAATAATTAATTGCTACAAAATAGCTATGTTGCATCCAAACAGATCAGCTAATGTGTAGCTAATTTTTAATGCATCTCTAGCTAAAAAACAGTTGTTAGCTGATAAAAACCAAGCTAATTTCAGTTAACTGGTGGGAAATGATCTATTAGAAACCCAACCATATATTAATTGAGATATCCAAACATACATAGCTATTTTTAGCTAGCTAATTATTAGTTAGCTTGGAACTAAAAATTAGTATAGCTCATCCAAACAGGTCCATTTGCTAGCCCCATCACAATCAATCCCTAAAAAAAAGGAAGAAGTGGATTCCTGCAACTACCCATGTCAACTCCTGTTTTGATCCGATCCCTGCCTGCCACACGTACTGTACGTACGATACACCTTCTGCCACATATATCATTTTCGCACATTATATTTACGGTGGTGGGTCCGGTAGCGCAGTGCCGCGGAATCTACCCAATATGACGTGTTACCTACCATTTTGATCTTTTGGTGTCACGGGTCAAGTGTGAGGCTTTGAGCTGAGAACCCGGTTGCTACGTTAAATTTTTCTGTTCCACATTTTAAACATGTATAGTTAACGTTTGTTTTTCTTTCCTTTTTTTCATTCGTTTCCTTCATTAATTGTTTTCTTATTTTATTTTTTTCTCAAACTCACGTTTATTAATCTTCTGCGTGTACTATAACTATATTCTGCACATAACTTATACCTTGTGGGCAAGTTATGTTTTCAACATATAACTTATACTTTTTACCGCATAATTTATTTATTTTTCATAGTTTATAGAGTATATTTTATATCTACCTTCCACACATAACTTAACTACCTTTCGCGCATAATATACCTTCTAAGTTTAACTTATACCTTCTGCCACATATATATATCATTTTCGCACATAATGTTTAGGGACAATCTTATCATTATGGAACAAAACTTGTCACGATAACTTATGAACTGGTAAATAACTAATAATAATTTCATATAACTCCTTATAATTACTTACAAATACAAGGAGAAGTTAAATGTATAGTACAAATTGTGTATATAAGTTATGAAGGACGGGAAACTGTGTGCACCAAAAAATTATTACGATAACTTATTATGGTAAGTTATGTATATAAGTTATAGGTTGTTAAGAGCGAATAATTATATCAAAAAGTTATGATAAAATTTATTATGATAATTTGTCTAGACTTTTTTTCAAGAATTTTATCGAAAAGTTATGGAATAAGTTTATAACTTTTCAAAGATTAAAATTTATGGAAAAGAAAACTTTCAAGTAAAAGGAAAGGTTCCAAAGTTATGACAATATTGTTTACAAGAAATTACGATAATAAGCTGTGTGCATAAGTTTAAAATTTATCAAAAATTAGAAAATTGAAAAATAAGCATATAACAGAAAAAAGTGAAAGGAAAGAGAAAGAAACCTACCACGTGGAGCGCGTGGAGAAACAGCTCACGCAAAAAGAGCACAAGGGCATGGAGATCATCGTGATGGGAGCGAGTGGGGCAGGTGCACGTGCTGTTGTCAGAATCAGAAGTCGATCTCGCTGCCGCCAATCAACGATCAGTTGCCAATTAGTGAGACCCTCATATGTATGTGTGTGTGTAACTGTGTATATATATATACAGCGCTAATTTGTGAGAGCAATGTGCGAAGTAGGTGCAACAGAAAGCCTCTCAGAAGGTTGAGCGAGGTCGACTCGTCGTCGTCTCGTCGATCCATTCCGTAGTTCAGCATACCATGTGGAGGCTTAAGGTCTCAGACGGCGGAGGAGGGCCATGGCTGCAGACGGTGAGCGGCTTCCATGGCCGCCAGGTCTGGGAGTTTGATCCCAACGCCGGCACCGACGAGGAGCGTGCTCACATCGAGCGCCTCCGCCGGGAGTTCACTGAGAACCGGTTCCACAGGAGGGAATCGCATGATCTCCTCATGCGCATGCAGGTATTATTACATCTTAAATCGAAAATTAGGGAATATAAACAAATTAAGCAAATGCAAGCTCAGCTCCTCCATCCATCTCTGCCTGCCGGTCATTGTCGAGCCCTTGTGTGATGCACGGCTCCATGTACGCATGCATGCAGTTCACTGGACTGAAAAATCTGCATTCGAGTCTGCCCACGGCCGTGAAGCTAGAGGATGGCGACGAGGTGACGCAAGAAATCCTGCAGGAGTCGCAGAGACGAGCGATGGATTGGATGTCTGCTCTCCAGGCTGAAGATGGACACTGGCCCGGTGATTTCAGTGGGATTATGTTCCTGATTCCGTTCTGGGTACGTTCGTTCGTGTTCCTGCATGCGCGCGTCTCCATCAGTATTCAGTAGTTCACGTGCACCTGCTGCTACGTAGTACTACGATTTATATATGTACCTAATTAAGACAAAGGGGCCGGTCTACTGTGATTTCCTACCCTCTCTGTCGCTTGTGTTGCAGGTTTTCGCGTTGCACATCACAGGATCAATCGATGCTGTCCTATCCAAAGAGCATATAACTGAGATAATCCGTCATATCTACAACCACCAGGTATGCCAGGACTATGACATATAACAGAGATTATCTACGACGTAACCAGGGGCGGATCTACAGCCGGGACGGCCAGGCTCTTAGCCCCAGCTACCCTGACGCGGACAGTGGAGCCCCACCTAAGCTCCTCTAAAATTTTTAGACATAGATAATGAAGGAAGAAAAAAATAGAGATAGAAGAAGCAGTTAGCTCTAGCTACGTGTTCAACCTAGATCCGCCCCTGAACGTAACCAGCTTTATTAGCTATAGTTCAGGAAATAAAGAAGTACACTATTCACTTCTCTTGTTAATAGACGGCATTTCTAGTTCAAATTTGAATAAAAGAAGCATTATATTTAGTATATACAGTATTAGAATGGAGGGAGTACTAATTAGATCGCTTCATCCATCTTGGTACATCTCTCGTCACAAATATATACTATTGTTATTGCTTATTAATTAGAACAAGGACGGCGGATGGGGCTCCAACATTTTAGATGAGAGCACCATGTTTGGCACATGCTTAAACTACACCACTTTGAGGCTCCTTGGTGAGGAGGAAAACGAAGGACTAGCAAAAGGTCGTGCATGGATCCTATCCCATGGCACTGCAACTGCGGCACCACAATGGGCAAAGATATTACTCTCGGTATGCATATGGCTTCTCGACCTTATACATAGTCATTTCCTTGTCAAATTTAAATTATGTTCTGTCAATCGATAGATCTTTTGAAATAATCTAAATTTAACGACGCATTTAAGTACTACTAATCTACAATAAAAACTGAAGCGTCCAGCCGGTAAGAAGGACTAAAATGTGCTTTATTATCATTCCCAGGGTATGATAACCACATTCTTACATCGGAGGAGTACAGATCCGCCCTATCGGGACAGACCAAACGGGGCGCAGCCTGGAACATACAACTGCAACGGAATTTTAAACGTAGACCCAAGCTTTCCCACGTCACACCGTTGGGATAGGCCGCAACCCTTACATGTACCAGCCCACTTAAAAGGCGACTTCGTCTTCTCTGAAAAACAACAACAAAAGTGGGGTGAGTACGAAAACGTACTCCGCAAGCCCACCTTCCTCCATAAGGAATTGGGGTCAATGCTATTACTACATGCAAGATATATCTGGAGCCCTGGATAGTTTTGCCAGAAAACATGCAAGGCTCATTAATTCTTAGTTTTATTTTCCAGAAAACACTTTTTCCAAAAAGGGGTGCCACTGGACTTGCCGGTCCATCGTGGCTCATGGCACGCAGGCCACCGGTTTTTCTCCACTTTCAAAACATCATTTTCACCCATCCCAAACCCACTTTTATAAAATACTACTGGTAGAAACCAAGCCGTAA
>CBMN010004083.1:0-14357 GCA_000582825.1 Hordeum pubiflorum | reverse complement strand
CCGCCCACCCACGCCCTCTCCGCCCGTCTCCGCGGGCACAGCACAAAGAGTGGAGGAGCCACGACTGGGATCACTGCCTCCGCTCCGCGCCTATTCTTTCTTCCACCTCCGCGGCCTGGCCCAACTTTTTCCCCAGCCCTCCACCTCCGTTACTTACCGCCAACGTCCATCCTTTCACCATGGAGGCCGCCACGTCGGCGTCGGCGTCCGCATCCGCGCCGCACCTGCTGCAGTGCGGGGGGTTCGGCCGGGGCCGCGCCGTGGCCGGGCTCGTCTCCCCGCTCCCGCGCCGCTCCGGGAAGCAGCAGCAGCAGCAGCGCCGCCTCCGCCGCGTGCTTGCCGTCGCCACCGAGCCCAGGCCCCCGCCGCCCTCTCCGCCGGCCCCGCGCACCGGCAGGACCAGGGCCAACACCATCCAGTCCACCGTAAGCCCCCTCCGCTCCGGCTTTCTTAATGAATTACAGTACCTCTGATGACGATCGTGCTGACACTGCGTTTTGGATGGATGGATGGACATGGATGTATGACAGAGGTTCGGGGACGTGTCCAAGGAGATCAAGCGGGTGCGGAAGCAGATGGAGGAGGACGAGCAGCTGGCCTCCCTCATGCGCGGCCTCCGCGGCCAGAACCTCCGCGACGACCAGTTCGCCGACAAGGACGTCACCATGCGACTCGTCGAGGTACCTATCTCCATCCACTCCCCACCTCCATACTCAATCCACTGCACCCAATTCATGCAATTCCGCATGGTTTGATCACACCCATGGAATTTGACACTTCAATCACCTATTTTACTGTCTGAATTTCGTTGTGCACTCGCTTTGCTTCAGTAGGCTGTGCTCTGAATTCTGCTGCCTTTTCTTTCTATGGTTCTAGGTGACCAACACCGAGGGCCTGCCTCTGGTGTACAGCCCCGAGATCATATCGGCCTACTGGGGCAAACGCCCGGGCGCCGTCGCCACCCGAGCTGTGCAGCTCTTGTCCGTGGCCGGTGGTTTCATCTCCCACATCATATCAGACCTCATCACCGACAAGATCAAGGAGGTAGCTAGCGGTCCCCAATCCATTCATGCAGCACCTATGCTGTTAATTTTTCTTCAGAACCAGTGAAATCCATCAGCTGACCGAGGAACCTTCTCTTCTGGACAGAACGAAGTGGCACGCGCGATCGAGCTGAGGGAGATCGTCACGTCTCTGGGCCCTGCCTACATCAAGCTCGGCCAGGCGCTCAGCATCCGGCCCGACATTCTGTCCCCTGCGGCGATGACCGAGCTGCAGAAACTATGTGACAAGGTGACCATTGCTATTAATTACATAGCTGTTGGCCCTGTTACTACTCAGAGCATAGGCATGTTGTTCAAAGTTCAGTGTAGTAGCTCAAGTTTACTAACCGGGTTATGTGCTGCTATGGCAAGGTTCCTTCGTTCCCTGACGATATCGCGATGGCTCTCCTGGAAGAAGAGCTTGGCCGGCCATGGCAAGACATATACTCGGAACTGTCCCCCTCCCCGATCGCTGCAGGTAACCATACTAGAAATCTTGGTATTAGCCGCTTGCTGCGCTGATCAGTTAAGCCTGAACTAATCGTGTATTGTGCTGCAGCATCTCTGGGACAGGTGTACAAAGGCCGGTTGAAAGAAACTGGAGAACTGGTGGCTGTGAAAGTGCAAAGGCCATTTGTGCTTGAGACTGTCACCATAGATCTATTCATCATTAGAAATTTGGGGTTGGTTCTCAAGAGATTTCCACAGGTGAGTATTTCCCTCTTCTTGGTGAAATATGACGGAGAAACTGTCTTCACTAGCTCACGCTGAAATTGCTGAATACTGCCAGGTCGCCCTTGATGTTGTTGGCCTAGTAGATGAGTGGGCTGCCCGATTTTTTGAAGAACTTGATTATGTCAACGAAGGGGAAAATGGCACCCGCTTCGCTGAAATGATGAGAGAAGATCTTCCTCAGGTAAATTGCTTTGGTAGCTTCGTAAAAGTAGTGCAATGAATACGGTTTTACTGAATGATAAATTTTTGTACTGTTGGAAACTTGGAATTTTCAATTCAATATTTGTTACAGATGTGCTTGGTAGCTTCACTTTCAGGCTGTTAAATTCTTTATTTATTCAACAATCTTCCAGGTAGTTGTACCAAAGACGTACCCTGAATATACGTCCAGGAAAGTTCTTACCACAGGGTGGGTAGATGGTGAGAAGCTTTCACAGAGTACTGAGGATGATGTTGGGTCCTTGGTTAATGTTGGTGTTATATGCTATCTAAAACAGGTTTGTTTTTCTTCTTCTTTGATGTACATTTACTCATGTTATTCTGAATTGGTTGATTGCACACTCTTTTGCTGATGGGAAGAAATGTTCATTCTCTTAAACCATTTTCTCAAAGAAGTTTGTGGTCATGTTATTCATTGCAGTTGCTTGATACTGGATTCTTCCATGCTGACCCTCATCCTGGAAATATGATTAGGACACCAGATGGAAAGCTTTGTATTCTTGATTTTGGTAAGTCAAGAGTATGGACGACAGTCTATGCTTCTCATGTACGACCTACAGTTTTTCTATGTTTCTTATGAAGTGGTAAACAAAAATTATGAATATGTAACCATTATGTGGTGCATTAATTCAAATTACTTAGAATTGATCTAACTTACTAGCAGTATAATGACGTGTACTCACAGTTTTTTTCACCATGCTTTACTAATTAGTGTGTCGTACAGTAGATTAAACATAACAAGTGAAAGCATTGAAGCTTTTCATTTGCATATATCAGCTTGTTTGTATAATACACCTGAAAGTAGATAATAAATTTGACCTTCTTTGCTGCAGGGCTTGTAACAAAACTGACAGATGATCAGAAGTACGGAATGATCGAAGCAATAGCTCACCTTATTCATCGTGATTATGATGCAATCGTGAAGGACTTTGTGAAGCTTGGTTTTATCCCTGAGGGAGTTAACCTGGATCCAATCTTACCTGTACTGGCTAAAGTTTTTGATCAGGCCCTTGAAGGAGGTGGTGCGAAGAATATTAACTTTCAAGAGTTGGCAGCAGATCTAGCACAGATAACATTTGATTACCCATTCAGGATACCTCCGTATTTTGCTTTGATTATTAGAGCAATCGGAGTATTAGAAGGTATAGCTTTGGTGGGAGACCCTGAATTTGCCATTGTGGATGAAGCGTATCCATATATTGCACAGGTTAGCATCTCAACCTTTGATTCATTTTTATGCCATCCCTGCTGCATATTCTTTGTTTTCCAAGAACCATGTTCTTAGTAATATATCTAAGGAAAGAAGACACAAGACATGCATATAGCTATTGAATCATTCCTTCTTTAATTTTCAGAAGGAGAATTTCTTTTTCCATTTGGTCTGTTTGTTTAATATGTGTTTTTGTATCACTGATTCATTGTTCGGTTGACTATAACAGAGGCTGCTAACGGATGAATCACCTCGACTGAGGAGTGCCTTGCGTTACACAATATACGGCAAAACAGGCGTTTTTGACGCAGAGAGGTTCATTGACGTCATGCAAGCTTTCGAGAATTTCATTAGTGCAGCAAAGAGTGGTGGTGGGGAGGACATGAAGGGTAACATGGCTGAGCTGGGTGCTATAGGGTTCCAACCTAACACCAGTTTAGTTCCTGCATTCCCAATGGCCATTTCCCAACCTGAGAACCCAATCAAAGCTCGGGCTGCTCTCTCTTTTCTACTCTCTGACAGGGGTGACTTCTTCCGGGAGTTCATTCTTGATGAGGTGAGCTCTCAAGTCACAAGAGCTAACAAAGATCTAAGGAGTACCCGTTGCTCTTAGTGGAGCAATTTACTGAATGATGGAAATTTACCTTTAGTTAGAGCATTCAGTCAAGTGCTTATGTTGTATTGATCCCTTTTATTCTTCTGTGTGACGCAGATTGTGAAAGCCATCGACGCGGTTTCAAGGGAGCAATTGCTACAGATTGCTTCATCTTTTGGGGTCAGAAATCCCATCCCGGTTTTTGGCATGGTTCCTGTGAGGTCTGGAGCATTGCTTCCTACGATCACAGAGGAAGACAGGATCATCTTGAACAACGTCGAGAAGGTCGCCAAGTTTCTGACGGCTGGGACGGCAAATCAAACAGTCAACGGGGTAGGCTTGCTAACCTGTTATCACTTATCTTTTCTAGGAAACACAGAAGGCTAACCTGGAATGTTACTGATGTTGATACACATTCTTTTGTCGATGACAGGACGTAAACGTCGTGTCTCTGGTGCAAGAGCTTCTACCCGTGTTGCCGAGCATCTCGTTGAAGATCCTACCAGATGTCTTGAGCCGGTTGTCATCACGGATATTCGCACGGGTGATCCGGGAAGCATTTTTGTGAAGCGCTCTTAGTTTTGTTTTCTTCTTCTTTTGACAGGAAATTAGAGAGTTACTTCTCCTTTTCCTTTTATACAGACAACACACACATACAAGACAACAGAATGATGTACAGCTATATGATGTATATAATTAAGGCCCATATATATGCAGATTAACCAATGTTTAACCAGCAATTCTGGCATTTCTTGTGGAGTCTTGCGTGTGGCATGGACATAGCAAACATAAAGCTGGGGGCAATACCTTAAAGTTGTGGCTCATGTGTCGTAAAATGGATACACTAAATCACATTAAAACACATATCATGGAATGAGTTTATGAAGTACCAACAATGGTTTGAAACATATGTATATGATGTTTGACTACATACTTGTATTGATATTACAAAACCAATAACTGGCAGAGAGAGTAGTTGATCGACACATCTCGTCTGGTTACCACCCCTTATATAGTTTGAGTGGTTTACAGAGAGCGGATTGGAAACAAAAGTAATAATCTTGCTCAGGAAAGCATAAGTAGAGAACATTCAGTCAAGTCGCAAAGTCCTTGTCATCTTGACAGCAGCAAGCTTATCTAACTTGTCATCATAATGTAGCACAAGTGCAAACTCTGTACAAAAATTTACAGTGACTAGTAGGTGCGCCCCTTGTATTTTCAACACTTATCTACAGCAGAAGTGAGCTATATCTAATATTCCTGTACCAAAGCAAAGCCAGCAGTAAACTGCTAAGTCAAGGACAAGGGCAAGGTAGAAGAAAACTGCAGCATGTTATCTGCGTACTGCAGTTGCTATTTTCTCTCAAGATCCTTTTAGGAGTCTCCATACAGATACAGAGCGGAGTGGAATCATCAACTTATTTCAAGCTGTAGCCACTACCCATTCCTCCCTCTTTAAGCTGGTATACACTAAATGGTGCCGGCATCTTCAGATGTTGCGTCTGTCGTGACCGGAGAACCGCAAGTGGAGGTCTGTGCTCTTCGTCACCTCCAGCGATCTGTGCTCCTATTTCTCTGTCAGCTGTTGATTGAGTGCAACGTTTTCCTTGACCAGCCTGTCCATCTTCTGCTCTGCCAACAAGGCTCGGCACTGCATGCAACAGAGGCAAGCTATAATTTTACTACCTTCAGTATCTTGCTGCTTTGTCTACCGAAATGGTGTTCGATCTGCTGAGAAATGTAGGATATTCGTACCTCGGCAACTCTTGTCGCTTCCTCAGCCTCCTTCAGTCGTACTAGCAATTCTCCAGGAGCTTCAGATGTATCCTTCAGCTGGCCCTCGACCCCATCAAGAATATACTTTCCTTCAAGGTCAGCATATCGTTCCAAGATTCTGGAATATGCCTGCATTGCTGCTTCCAGTGCCTCCTTCGAGCATTTCTTCTCTGACTCCAATTCCGACTGCAACCTCCCAACAAGAGATTTGCTTGCTTCAAGCTCAGCCCTGAGCTCATCTGTCAGAGTCATCCATTTACTCTCTGCTTCAGCCCAATCAGCAGCATCCGCAATGTTATCCTGCAATGAAATATTAGTCAAACTTGAGTCAAAAGAGAAAAACATTATGATGGAGAAATTATGTTTTCAATATCGACGCAATAGATAGAACCTTTAAAAACCTGATCTGATCATGCAGTGCATTGACATTATCCTCTTTTTCTTCATTGACAACTGCCCTGTTTTTTACAGCCTTTGCGCGTTGAGCAAACCTTAGAGTGCTCAAGGTTTCGCTCTTACAGCTGTATAGAAACACAGAAAATATAGTGACGAAACAACATCAGAAGAAGAGCACAAAGAGAAATAACTTTTGCTTCAACTTGGATAATACCTTTCTGACGGCGAAACAGTGCACATCATTGCAAGCATTGCATTACCACCCAGGGATTCTTGTAATAGAAATGTCAACTTTGAATTGCGATACGGAACATGCTGCCTTTGTTTTCCAGATTGTGAAATTTCTGCTAGTATATTAATCAAGTTTCTGCAGTGATGAAAAACATATTGATCAGAACCTTGATTCCATACCTATTAGCATATCATGACAAAATGTACAAGGTGATTCTTTTGGTACAGTGATTAATGAGATCTATCTACTCTGCTAAAATACACCAAGTGGTCCAAGTCTAGCGAAAAAAAAGATCTCACAAATACAGCAACATAGCTTATTCCTAGACAAAGCAATTAGCGAAGACCTGACATAAATTATTTAACTTCGCTATTTAAAAATAAATAGAACCCTACCCAAGTGCTGAAAGTGACCGGTTTATATTTCCTGCTTCTTTTAGGCGATCCCCAGCTGCATGAGTTAGCTTTTGCCGCTCAGATCCAGCAAGATCTACTAAATTCATCCTGCTCATTCTAATGCGGTTTGAGCCATTTTCAAGATTCTATAGAACAATAACAAACCATTAATGAACTAACAGATGTATCTAAACTGAAATCAGCAAAGATTGAAGATAACAATTATTGGGAATTTAGTTTGTGGATAAACATGCTTCAACATTACTACTATGTTTAAACATGTTTTTCTATTTCTGCAAGAGAATAAGTTGGTCCATGACCACCGTGTTACTCTTATGTTTGTACCAGAAATGAGACCTCCATTTACACAATTTATAAAACTTTAGACCAGGACATAGCTAAAACAGTAAACGCGGAATCAGAACAAATATCACTTATAGAAGCAACACAAGAGAATATAAGAGCATCACCACCGAATAGACAGGATACTTACTGCAGGTAACATAATTGCACCCCACAGATATGATTTTTTTTTTACCAATAACCCCACAGATATGATTAATGGAAGTATAATGTAATAAGCCCAAATTCAAGGACTACTTTTGATTCAGATTTTGACAGATGTAAAAACACAATCGGAACATCAAAAGTCAGGAATATTTAATGTAGATAAAACTATTGTATGTCACAGCTATGACTAATGAAACAATAATGTAAGACAAGTCCCTTTGACAACTACCTTTGATTCAGATTTGATGACACATGTAAAAACACAATGAGAGCGTGAACTGTCTGCATTGGCACTTGTTGACCCTGTTCTCCGGTTTGCCAATCCCTGCACGGAAGTTCGAAATCAAACAAAGGCAATGGAGTTCAAAATCATATTTGAGAGTGATAAGTAGCAGACACAACTCCTTTTGATGTTTTAGCCAAATACTGATTGCCGCAAATATATGAGATTAAATACATATCAGCAAATCTTCACCTTCACCAACAGCTGAGTTACATCCTTCATGGTGAAAACGGACTCCTTTGTCAACGATTCAACATAAACACAAGCAGTTTTAACATCCTCTCTTATCTGCCAACGGATAGGTCGTATTAGTAAAAATAAGTGAAAAATGGTACTCCTCCAATCCATATTAATTGTCGCTGATTTAGTGCAACTTTGTACTAAATCAGCGACAATTAATATGGATAGGAGGGAGTACTGTATTTTGCAATTTGTTTTCACCTGAAGATTTTTTTGCGTCGGGTCTAGCAAATCAGTTATCTGTTCGTTGTAGATCTGCACATATTAAGCAAGATGGATCAGCTTTTCTAACGTCAACATGAACAACAACTGCAAACACGTTCAGGTACTAAGCATAGAAATTACCTCGAGAAAAGAGCAGGTGCAGCTGCAAATTAGCTCCTTGTCTTTGTGCTTCCCCTGTTCCTGCAAATGTAAGAGCAAGTATGCTTTAAGTTGGAAGACTTTAACATAAAAAAAACAGCTAGGAAATTCGGTGACTCACTTGTTTAATACGGGAGAACAAGTGCCCAAAAACACGGGGTGCCAGTCCCCTCTCGCAGGCCACTGAGTCTCCTGAAATTGCAGAGAGAGGGCCCCACATTGTGTATGTCTTTCCACTCCCAGTCTTTTCCATGATCAAATGAAAATGCGAGCTAACTCAGTATGTTCCCAATAGCTAGTTACAAGAAGGTTTATAAATATTAAACTTAGGTAAAAGTCACCTGGCCATAGGTAAAAATCGAGCTGTTCAACCCCGCCAAGCAATTCTCGACGAGCGGTGGCCCAACAAGCGTGAAAAATTCTTCCTATCAATTCCAGAAAAAGAAAAGAAAAAACTTCAGTGCACCAAACAACAACGGATGTGATCAAACCATTAACTAGCAAAACTACAGAATAAAGTTAACCATAGCTAAAGTGGGATTTAGCAAACATTGTAGATGGACCAAATAATTAATAATTATGATCTCCCAAGCAAAAAAGCAGAGAAGTAGGCAAGCTACCGCATCAAAAAAATCTTACACATTTTGATGGAAACTACTTAGTGCGGTAACAAGCATAGCATAGCAATTTCCACTAGAACCACACCCATAAATATGCTGGCTAAAGACATTGGGCTCACACAAGAAATTCGGCTCAACGAAATGAGCAACCCAATTACATCATTGTGGTATCAAGTATCAACTGTCTCTTCAAATCTCACTTGAGTCACTTCCATTCATTCGTAAGCACCCAGATCAGAGCTAATAACCTGTAACAACCACGATTGGGCTAGACTGAAAACCAGCAAAAATTGAGCTAATCCCTCATCTAAAAGCGCCCACCAAATCAATATTCCCCACGCAGAAGGCTTAAGCCCCAGATTTGAGACTGACCCCAAGCTCACCTGCGTAGAGGCTGCGTCGGCGACGGCGTCGAAGGTGAAGCTCTGGCCCTGGATGGCGACAGAGTTGGCCGACGTCTTGCAGAGGCACGGGCCAGGAGCCTCCTCCCCCTCCACCGAGCACGGGGGCCGTATCCTCACCACAACCTGTAATGTAATGTAACCAAAGCAAAGCAGACGACGTTAAACCAGATCAGCAGATACAGTAGATCCTAACACAAAACCCTAGGCGGTGGTACGTACGGACGGTACCTGGACCCCGGAGTCGGTCGCTTCCGCTTCCGGCCGCGCCCGCGGGCCCACGGCGGGGGAGACGTCGAGCTTCCGCTTGAGGGGCCGCGGCGGGAGGGCGCGGTTGAGCGTGGGCGTGATGTCTCCGAGCGGCTTGGCGGCGGAGGAAGGGGAGCGGTAGGGGTCCACGGACGGCGGCGCAGCCCCCGCGTAGACGTTCTCCTTGGGAATGCGGCGGCGCGACGGGGTCTCGCCGCCGGAAAAGGGGGAAGGCGGCGCGTTGGAGTGGCTCGCGTGCTCGGAGACGAGCGACCTCATGATTGGGGAGGCGGGGCGAGCTCGACACGGGCGGCGGTGGTGAGGGAATTTTTTTTCTTCCGGGGAGGCTTGGAAAGGAAGGGGACGACCGAAAGAGACGACGCCTGTCGGGCAGTGCTGGCGGGCCGGGTCCTGGGCCGGGCCGTGGGCCCGATCCTCTTATTTCCTCTTTTTTTTATTAATATTCAACTAAAAAAAACTTCAAATTTGAAAAGTCACTCATAACTTTATTTGCATTATATTCCAAGATTAGAAAATTTCTACTTTTAATCTTACCTCCATGGTTGAAGGAACCGGACAATGTCGCCGAACGACTCGAAAGAAGAGGTTGGAGTCACACACCAAGAAACGGCTAGTTGCTTCCATTCGATTGACACACTAGGTGTCTTTGAAGAGAGCCGACAAATTCAACAACTCTTACCCTCATAGTGTGTATGTAAATGGCAAGTAAAGAGTGCCCGCAAGTCCTGTTTAGTTAGTTTTAGCTAGCTCGATAGTTCATTTTAATCAATGATCTTTTTTATTAAACTGTTATAAACCATAAGTGGGTTTAAACGGGTTATACGGGGCCAGCTTGCATCCCTACCTTGCAGGCTTTTCGTTGGCACCGGACATAATGATCAGGCAATAGATAACCACCATGATACATCAACATAGCATTCTTATAATTGGCTGAAAATAATAACATTTGTATGCTAAATAAAAGAATTCGTATAAAAATATCAACAATATGTTTCTTATAATAGTATGAACCAAAAAATATATTACTCTTTGTGTTTTTCTCCTAACCCCTGGGGCTTAACAGAAATAGATAAAGGACAGAGCTAACAGCATCTCTAACTGATCTCCTATAATATTCAGAGGAGGATACGACCGAGTATACATTAGAGGAGCATATTTGCTCCACTAAAAATGTGTCATTTCTAACCAAACTTTTCAACTTAACTCCCTAAAAAATACACAAATCCGGTGCAAATTTGATTCAAATAACTTTGCCAACTTGATTCGAACTCGATTCAACCAGTTGCATAAACTAGTTTACATAACTTTTAAATTAGATTGCATAGAAATTTTAAAAACTAATCGCTATCACTCTCGTTCATCAACCTCTCCTAGTCAGATTTGGTCATGTGCTCCTCGACTGCTCCGTCGGCACCACCCTGGCCCGCTCCGCCGTCGAAATCATGCCCTGCTCCATTCCACCGCCGTCGTCGTTGGAGTCGTTGGATCAGTTCATGCTTAGTGCATTGATTTAATAAACGATGAAAATGTATCTTTAGTTCAGTTCGGTCAAGTGCTTATGTGTTGATCCCTCTTATTCTAATGTATGGTGCAGATTGTGAAAGCCATTGATGCGGTTTCAAGTGAGTAATTTCTATAACTTGCCTCGTCTTTTGGGGCCAGAAATCCCACCCCAATTCGGCATGGTTCCTGTGAGGTCCAAAGCATTTCTCCCTATAGTCACTGTGTTAGGCTACTGGCCATTGGGTGTTGTCAGTGACTTTAGTCCCACCTTGGTTACAGGATGAGACTAGGACCACCTTATAAGGAAGAGTACTACACTCCCTTTAGGCTAGTCTTTTGGGATGTGATGGATTCTTCAGTTTTGATGTGTCCGATGCGCACCAGAAACGTCCAAACATAGGCGGAGGTTAGGAGCTGGGCCTAGGACGCTAACAATTGGTATCAGATCTAGAGTCATCATGCCCACTTGAGGGGGGGGGGGCTTCCCACGGGGTGGCGTGTTAGGCTACTGGTCGTTGGGTGTTATCAATGACTTTAGTCCCACCTGGTTTATGGGAGGAGAGGCTAGGGCCACCTTATAAGGGAGAGTGCCACACGCCCTTATAAGACGCTAACACACAAAGGAAGACATGATCATCTTTAACATTGTCGAGAAGGTCATCAAGTTTCTAACAGCTGGGGCGGCAACCCAACCGTCAATAGGGTATGCATGCTACAATGTTACTAGAACACGCAAAAGCAACTTGAAATGTTGCCTATATTGACACTCATTCTTATGTCGATATAACTTGAAATTCTGAAGTTGGACGCTTCTGCTTCCGGCCGCGGGCCCATGGCAGGGGAGACGTCAAGCTTCCGCTTGAGAGGCCGCGGTGGGAGGACATGGTTGAGTGTGGGTGTGACGTCTCTGGCCGGCTTGGCGACAGAGGAAGGGGAGCGGTAGGGGGCCCGGACGGCAGCTCAGTCCCCCCGTAGACATTCTCCTTGGGAATGTGGCAGCGTAGTGGGGTCTCGACGCCGGAGAAGGTGGGAGGCGGCGTGATGGAGTGGCGCGCATGCTCGGAGATGAGCGACCTCATGGTTGGGGAGGCGGGGCAGCGACACTGACGGTGGTGAGGGATTTGTTTTTTGGGGGAGACTTGGAAAGGAAGTGGGCGACCGACAGACAAAAAAGGAGAGAGACTAGACTTGCAGAATGTAAAGTGATATATGGAAACCAACTCAGTTGGGTATATGGAAAGTGATATGCATGTGGTTATAACTACACGATTAAACCTGCAGAATGTAATAATTAATGGACACATATATACTAGTCAAAACAGTGGACACAGCATACGTTCATTTGATTTACAGTTCGTGGCATGCTATGTCCATCCAAGATTCAAGATGCTTGTTTAAATAGGCCGTCCACCAAACAGGATACATACAAGAAATGCAAATCAGTTCACGTTGGGAGATTTTCTTTGTTGGCTGAAGCCTGAAAAATAACAGATTGTCTTACATAACTTCAATCAACCACCACCATGTCATATGCGACGATAGATGAAAAAAAGTATGCAGAGTATTTAGGTTAACTGTTTTCGGGGGAAAACTGGGATGGACTAGAAAAAGAACTTGTTAGTTGAGAGATTTTTCACCTGCTGCTTGAGATCGTACGGATCGGCGCCTCTCTCATCCATGACTACGGTCTTGGCCGCCTCCTTCTCCACCCCCTCCTCATACGACCGCAGTTCCCTCACGCAGTGGCGGATCCAGCTCAACATGACAGGGTGATCAAACAGTGGATTTTTTCATAGAAATAAATTATTTTAATTTTTTTTCTATGATATATAAGCTATGTGAAAATTTCAGGGTGGTCCATGGACCACCTTGTCCACCCCCTAGATCCGCCACTGCCCTCACGACCCTCCTCACTTTCGCGTCTTGATCTGAAGGCTCCTCGTATTCTTTTTTAACACAGTACAGACGTAAGCGCTCATATACACGCGCATACACTCATGCCTATGAACGCACACACGCACACCCTACCCTATGAGCACCTTCGAGAGACTGAGCCGACATATCATCTTGAGATTTACGAAGTCACCATAGGCGCCTCGTCGTCGACGGGAACGTCTCCTCCCACTGAATGCACATTACCGAAAATCCTGAAATAAATTTAGGAAAATAAATGTAAGCACCAGGACTTGAACCCTGGTGAGCTGGGGATACCACAGTCCCTCTAACCATCCACCGCCATCCTTTTTTCTTTTAGTATGCCTAGGCGTATCATAGTTTTATAGAAGGTAGAATTTGAAGTATAAAAACACTGCCACTCGATGCGAACAACGAGCATAGCAAAAAACACCACACCAAACCCAGGCAAGTCCACAGACAACCACTTACAACCAAACAAAGTTACAAGCAAAGAGTCTGTCCTAACTGAGAACAACACCACGTCTTGACCAACACCGATCACCTCCGAAGACCACCAACTTCCCCTAGACTTCGCTCGTCGACGCACCAAACACCCTTGTATGCCTAGATGAGGTGGCAAGTCGATAGCAGGACTTGCTCAAGACCGAGGAAGACACCATCTAGAAAACACCATTGATGGGCGTACATAACGCCACTCAAGATCAATATAGGACCATGGCGAACAACGGAGGAGAGCAACGAAGGACCAAGCCGTGTCTCTAACAACGATGCTCCCGACAGAGGAACGACATCAAGAGAGGAACGACGTCAAGGACGTCATCATCATGCCGGTCCAAACCCAAATCAAGGCTTTCGCTTGGAGAAAACACCAACTCCAAACGAGCGAGGGACAATGCGAGCGCACCTCGACGACGCCTCCAAGGAGGGGAACGACACCCATAGGTGCCATCGCCGCCGGCCCGACAAAAACGATGCAGATTTTCATCTGATCGTCGTACCTCACCACACCTCGAGGGAATTGGTCAGCACATCCCAAAGTAGCCTCGCACCGCCGCCACCGCAATACCTCGCCGCCGTAGTCGCAAAGTCGATGACCGCGAAAGACCACACGACCAAGAGAAACGCAGTCCAACCAACACCTCCTACCTGGCTGAAGAACAGCAACCACCCCACACCTTTGGCAAGGGCCAGGACATTCAATGATGGACATCTTCCCCTCCAAGGGACGACCTTGCGACGACCCCAACACCTGGGGCCCAAATCGGACCCGATTAGGCCCAGATCTGGTCAGCCCCACCACGGACAGCATCAAGCTGACACCACCAGGAGAGCTCCGCCGCTCTCCACACGGCCCACAGGTGTCGGCCGCTCGGTGCTCGCCAGGAGCACCCGCCTAGCCGAGCCATCGAAGTGCCACCACCAACCCTGGCCAGTAGCTCGCGTCGCCGCCTCTAGCACGCCATCAAGCCCGTCCGCCACCAGCACACCGTTGCTCGTCTCTGCCAGGACCGCCGCTCCTCCGCGTCTCCCACCATGCGATGGCGACGCTGCACCGCTGCCCGCACCACCACCCGCGCCTCCCATGGGACAGCCAACCTCCGCGCAAAGGGGCGCCATCGGGGCGTGTGATACTTCTGATCTGCGTTGGG
>CBMN010004080.1:0-10229 GCA_000582825.1 Hordeum pubiflorum | reverse complement strand
GCTCGATGCGGGCGATCCATCCTGCCGCCGCGCGGGAGACGCTGTGGATCCGTCCAGCCGACGCGCGGGAGACGCATCCGATCTTCATGGATCATGGCGGCCGAGATGACGGGCAGCAGGTTAGTGGCAACGACCGCGGCAAGCGATGTGGAGGAGGAGGTGGAGCGACACCATCGACGGCTCGAGAGTGCGAAGAAACAGGAGGAGAAGCGCCTGATCTAATAGTGGCAACCCCCCCTCCTCCATCCGTCTGACGCATTTGCTTAGGAGGAGATGAGGATAAGTGCCTAATCCAATCCAGGTGTCCACCGCTGCACCCTCTGGCTGCAACATCTACAATCTCTCCGCATCCGTGCCTTCCTTCATGGTGAGATTTCATTATGAATTGTTTGGTAGGATTCCTACACGATACAATTATCTTGTTCTGCTCCAATTAACTCACCTTAGTTACCATTCCCTGCCAACTCCCTCGGGATATAGACATTTAGTTAGATGCAATCACTCAGTTTCAAATTAAAGGTCTACCCAATTGTTTTGGCTATGTGCTTAGTTACTAGGATGAATAAATCTTGGTGCAATTGCCCAGTCGTTTGCTTGCTTTTCCTACACATGATTAAAGGTCTACCTAACTGTGGTAGTGAAGTCCTCCTCGAGTGAGCACAAATTCCGCCCAAGCCGCTAATATCCTGGCTGCAAAACAGACTGCTTATGATACAAAAACTTGTGTTTCAAATGGTTTCACTCTGTACCTTCACCCTTGAGATATTGATGCACTTTGTCTCGAGGGAGAAGTTGCTTTTGATGACACAGAAAAAATGGTCGCATCAAAGGGTTGATGATCCAGGAGGCTGCGTGATGGCATCATGATGGGAAGTTATCATTTATCAAGTGTTTAAGTTTCATGAATATGTGTGTTTTATCTTGTGTGGTACTCTGTAACTTGATAAATATCTTGTGGCAGATGTGTGTGTAGCTGTGTCTCTTTTATAACTCGTGAGAGAAGTTAGATCATTAAAATATCGGCAAGCTGTTGTTTTGAACAGTCATGTTTGGAGCTGATGTGCAGCTGTTCCTAGCTATGAGATGAGTTCCTACACTTCCCTTCTCTCGGGTTGTTCATTTATTCTGTAAAAATGACTTGCTATCTCTGATCTCTGTTACTGATAACAGTTGTATGAAATACACTAAGAAGCCGAGAAAAAAAGTTTGGATGCAAAGATTCAAGAGAATGCAGGATAGCAAGAAGCCAAGAGAAATAAGTTAAGGTTCCTGAGCGAGTATGAATCT
Organism: Hordeum pubiflorum; assembly: GCA_000582825.1. Lineage (NCBI taxonomy): Eukaryota > Viridiplantae > Streptophyta > Magnoliopsida > Poales > Poaceae > Hordeum > Hordeum pubiflorum. Next base: position 8,942 of record CBMN010004080.1, on the reverse strand, counting down.
GAACTACTGCAGTTTTTTTCTATCTTTATAGTAAGTTACAAGTACATATTACATCATCATTCATAATATGTTAGTGCTGAACCCGCAACTGCTGTTCTTTTTCCTTGGATCCAAAAGGAGAACAACTGCCTATGGGGCCTAGGAACCAGGCAGACTGCCACCGTCTGCCCAGCGCCTTTGCGAACCTTGAGTAGGTTGAGTTCAGTCGAATGTGAGTGCCTGGGTCCAGTACGACCTATGCTTGGTGGCATTGGATCTCACTTGGCAGTCATTGGGGTAGGAGCCAGATTAGGGAGCTGGATAGCAATTAGGCTATAAGCATGAATGGTGACTAAAGGTCCTTTTGAAGCTTTGTAAGTCGCACCCTTACCAATTCTACAGTGGAAAGCACACCTCCCACCGATGTGCATGCATAATTCATAGCACGTGCATATTTGCTTCCCCCCCTACCACTGTTCGCTCATCCTCTCTACTCCAGCAGCACAACATTTTTCATCATCATGCTCGGGTAGGTTTCCCTGTATTTCTTTTCATCTCATGTATGATTCATTCTTGCACCAATCAACTAAATACTCCTCATATCCTCTCACCCTCTCATTCCAAAAAATGTACATACTTGTGATGTTCATGCTAGCTGGCATAGCCTCTGTTGCTGTCCCTGCACGATAGGATGTGTTAATTTTTACTTGTGATCTAATAGTTGCAAGATGCTGATTATCAAGTTTGTCATTAAAATGGTAAAGGATTCTATCTAAGGTTTGTTTATTTCTATTACTGTCTTTTTATTTTTGCTATTTAATCTTTTATTATACTAAGATTTTTCCATGAAATATTGTTTGTTGCTTGCAGAAGAGCAGAGTGAAGGTATACCGTTTTCATGGTTCAGAGGATTCACACTGTTCACTAGATTGTCGTGTAACTACTTCTGGTTTATCTCTTATTGGAAGTGAATATGCCTATAAGAATCAGTCTTCTGCTATCGTACGCTCAATCAACAAAGCGGACTAGAAGGTATGCCCTTTGTCCTATATCTAATACTTCCTCCGTCCCAAAATAAGTGTCTTAATGTTATACTAGAATAAAAAATCCTTAAAAAGTAGTAGAAAGTTGTACTAGAATTGAGACACTTATTTTGGGACACAGGGAGTACTTCACACTAGAAAGTGACTTCACCTATCAACTCTGAAAATGGGGTTTAGTCCAATATCACAGCTAAATCCTTGCCTTCAAGTTGCCTGTAATGTGGTGTATCTACTATTAGTAATCACTCCAATAGAAATAAACTGGCTTATTTCGTGGAAACTGCTACTTTGACAAGAAAAATAGATGCCAGAATATCAGTATCCTTGAGAGCATATACACTTGGGAGTGTTCCCCTCCCATTTTAAAGACTCTTGTTGGTTTTGTTATGTGTTTCCCAATGCTTTTTTCAATTAGGAAACTATCACATGGAAAATCTTGCATCATTTTTCTCCTTTAGCAGTGCACTTATGTTTAACTTCGTGTGCACCTAACAATCTCATCTCCATTTATTGGAAAGACACTTGAAAAGACTTCTAATCCCTGCTTATTGGTTTAATATGTGATTGTACCATTGTTTAGTTGTTTCAGCTATTTTACGGAGCATCACTGCTTCGTACTTCGGCAAAAATATTGTTAATGTGATGTCTTCAATTTTGTAAGTGAATGATGTTTCCAGCCAACCGACACTTCACCCTGTAGACTTCTAATCCCAGTGTTTATGAGTAATGAGTAACAGAAGAAACATAATTTCCTTCTGTTTACTCTTGAATGACAAATTAGCTATCAATTTGTTCATGATCAATTTTCGAACAGAATGATGATAAAGGGTTGCTCGGAAGTAGTAGGTGAATTTAGTGCTCTGACTTCGAATCCTACATGTAAGCTTGTACCAAATGATGATGTTGTGTTCTGCGAATGAATTTCTTCAGATTTAATTCATGCCCACAATTTGAATGCAACAAGTGTGGGATTGAGCCTGGTGTGTATATTCCTTATTACAAAGATTATACTATAGATCTACCCAAATATTTATACCATTGTTCAAATGGATGGACGTAGTGGCATCTATCATCTCCTTATTTTATAAAAGACATCTGAAATGTCTTCCGCTATATTGTCAAATTGGACGGGCGCGGCAACGCGCGCCTTCGACGATCTAGTACCATATTAAGGTGAGAACACTCTCACTGCTGTGACACCTCACAAAAACTTGGCTACATGCATTTATTTGGACAGCAAATTGTTTCTTCCGTTATTTTACTATTTCGACCACTGACCGAACCATAGTCTGATGATGTATCCTGGAAATATCTAAATAGTAACAGTTTCAATCTAAACTTGTTTGTTTGTTTCTTGCTCCTTTTTATTTTGTGAGATTGTTTCTAGCTCCTTACATGGACAAAAATCATTTCTTGTATGTATCAGAATTCAGAAACAACTCCTTGGCCTCCTCACACATTCTCTCATCGATACAATCAGAAAGTATGGCTGATTGGCTGATATTGAGTACTGGAGATGCTCTGGTTGTTGAACCCTTGAGGCGGTAGCGAAACATCTTGTCAAACTAAGTATGTTTATGTGAGTTGATGTGGATGTTGTTTGGAGTCTGAGCAACTGAGATGACCAGTCGCCGGTGCATCAAATAAAATTCAATTCCTATAGAACTTAACAAAACCAACCAACAATATTTGCGATTCCAGTGAAATGACCAATCAAGTCCAAGTCTTATGCAGGTTAATTGATATATGCCACTACAAGCCGGCGCCGTCCACAAAGTCCCGCGGCCCCATACAGTATGCAGGTCGGTGATGGAAGTTATATTTCGCACGGCCCCATGCTCGCCGGAGTTAAACTCGAAACAGGCTTACATCCCCATATATTAATATATCAACAAGAAAGCAGCACATCAAACCCCAAAAAAAAAAGAGAAAGAAAAGAGAAACTAATGCCAACAAGGACAGCTGGACGAAATGTGGATGACCAGCCATCGCCGCACCCCCGGAGTCATCCCACCACACTCCTAGAGTCCTAGTACTCCGAAACGCCGTGTACCAAGCAACACCTTCAAGAAGTAATGCGATGACGATGACGCTGCTGCCCAGATATGTCCTAGGATTTCCCCCGGCACGTGGAAGAAATTGGGGAATGGGTACATCCGAAATAACAATGGAGATTGCAGGTTCCATCAAATACACCTAATGTGATTTTAAACTTCACATATTATACATTGCCAACAAACTGGACCAACCATTCCTGACAGCATGCATATTTCTCTAGAGAAAATGAATAATCTATATAAGGTAATATGATCCAACGAAGCAAGTATGAATCATGCTTGAAGCATGCACGCATTTTTCAAACTCCATTTCATGGTTTCTTATAGCGACAGGTTCCTGGACGAAGATAATCGCCTGCACATGGATCCAAATGAAAGAAAAGTAAGACAACTGGTGGCATATATCTACGTTTATCAACCAACCGTTTGAAAAATACTCCCTCCGTCCCAANNNAAGTGACTCAAAAATGACTCAACTTTGTACTAGTCACTTATTTTGGGACGGAGGGAGTAGTAAAATGGCTCTACATTGATCTCCTCAGTAGTGAGGTTTTTTCATCTCACAGCTGTTTGGAGAAATTAAACCATATGACCTTTTTTGGAACTTGTTTAAGTTCAAAGGAAAACTATATACAAAATATTCTGTTTTAAGTTTTTTTGGTGAAGGCAGGGCATATTCTAATTTAAGTATGTTCACGGCCAGTTACTCAGCTCTGTTTGAATGTATTTTGTGCGCATCCATGAAATGGCTTGTTTCTTCTATTTGATATGGTCCTATTTCAACTGAATTTTGGTCTTGAGTATGCCTAGATAGGGCCAGAGTTGAATTATACCTAGTCTGAACTTAGCTAGTTACAAGGTATCATTGAAAATTCAGAATTACTCCAAATTTAGTTCCATAGACTACCAATTACTAGTTCTGTAAATTCAGAATTATATGTATACTACAGAGGAGAGTGACTAACTCATGTAACTATGTATTAGTTGCACAAAGAAACATGGGTCGGGAAATTGATATCTACATAGTTGTAGCAAAGTCACGCCCTTAAGAGGAGTGAGGCTTACATGGAGGTCGGGCAAACACACTGATGAGTTGGAGGAGCACCAGTAGTAGCAGCAGCAACACAGCCATAGAAGATTGCCTCCTACTTGTCGACATCTTCAAAACCAGAGCTCACAAGAAGTATATGCTGAGGAACTCAATAGAGGATCCAAGGTGTTGGTCTTCGCTTATATAGTAGCTTAAGATCATCTTTTAACACAATAGTCCAACTTTTCTGGATGACCAAGTCACATGGTCTTTTGTGGAGGCCCTCGCTCCCAAAATTTTGGTCTGGTATTTATCGATGACTTAGCCACATGGTCCTTTGCGGATGCTCTTGCTCCCGACACTATAACCCCTAAGCGCCGGCACCTCTAAAAAAACAACCGTTGTTTCCATCACCGAACCACTGCTAAAGGAGGTTGTTGGTGCTTTGGTGCACTCGCCTACCCTTTTTTCATCTCATCCATTGTCGTGATAACCCCCAAACTGGCACATGCAGCTCTGGACTAGGAGCTCCTTGCCTGCGTCCTTTTTCTTTACAAAGGGTGGATTTTACTGGCTCAAAGTGGAGTGCACGTTTGGATTAGGGTGCATCAATTTCCACTTTAGTGGGCTATAGCCGCGAGCTCTATTTATTGTGCGGCGGCTTTGTTAGACAACATTTTCACTTCTTGAACTAGATAATACCCCACACGTTGTTGCGGGAGTATTTTGCAACATATTTCAATGTGATTCATTGTATGAAAAATTAATATTTAAAGTAATAATATAAAAAGCTAAAACTGAAATACATATAATTGATTATGTTTGATTATTATATAATTGTAAAATATTTATTAAATATAAATAGCATATAGAATGAAAATTCTCATCTATGTTTGCATGTTAAAATGGGTCTTTTTTTTCATGCATGTTTCATGATGAAGTGTCATGCTTACATGTTAAGAGACATATGGTAGTGGGGAGATGGGCCTTTTCTCATGCATGTTGTGCGATGATGTGACATGTTTGCATTTTGAGATAAATAGATAATGGGGGCTAGCTATTTAGATATAGAAGATAGGCCAAATGGATTACCTCTATGTGCACCATGAATCACGTCGGTTTTTCTTTCTTTTTTCTGAAAAGGAATACATCAGGCCAAGCTATTCAGGACTCGGTAGAAATAAAATATTACCTTCCTTTCAAAATTCTTGTCCTAGATTTGTCTAGATATGAATTTATCTGGCCCTAAAACGTGACAAGATAACAAAACTAAGACAAGAATTTTAGGACGGAGGGAGCACTAACTGTTTCCTTTTAAATTTATTTGCTTTATAGGTCCTTGGTATCAACAAAAATCATGTCTCGTTGGTTTCAGAAATAACTTCCTGGCTTCCTCCTCGTATATTCTCTCGTGACACTTTCAAAAAGTTGACTGCAAGGAGATGGAGTACTGAGAGATGCTCTTCAGATTGAATGTTGACCACAAGAAGATGGAGACAGGTTAGTTTGTTGGTTGAACTTGGTTGAACGCTTCCGTTGATGTTGATATGGTTTAGAGACTGATTAAACGAGATGACGACTAGTACGTCGACGGTAATCAAGTTCATATGCATCTTTCCAAAATAAAATGCAGAAATTCCTGAGTGGGCAGTTGAGCTCGCGACACGAATGATCAAAATGACCAGTCCTTAACAAGGTCCAGTCATGCGCAAATTTTCCCAAAAGCAGCCGTTGAATCAGTATCTGACGCACCACATTACGTTGAAATTAATGCGTTACTTGTGGCTGGGGTTTGAACAAGTCTAAATCATGTGCAGTTTTTTCTAAGTTGAAACGATCATTGTGTACACATGCGTACTATAACGTTGAAGTAAATGTCTTGAGAAACGAACCAAGCTCAATAAACTAACCTGTCTATATAAACTAACCTGCCTACAGATTATTCCAAATTAACCTGTCTTCATGGTTTTCTATAGTGATGGTTTGTCGACAAATAAAAAAGCCCACATGGTTTCCTGCTCCCTCCATTTATCCAGGTATAAGATTTGTCTGAAATCAAACTTCGTAAACTTTGACCAACGTTATAGGAAAAATTATTACGAAATCAATATCAATTGATGAATCATGAAATTAATTTTCATATTGTATAACTTCAGTATCATAGATGTCGATATTTTTTGCATATAAATGGACAAACTTTATGAAGTTTGACTTCAGACAGATTATACATGTAGTAAGAAGAAATGGAGGGAGTCTAACAGTGATCGTGTAGGCGGCGGAGTTCTTCCTAGGCCGACATCAGTATTGTTGTTTTCTTTTCCTTTTTTCCTTGTAGGTTTTCACCATAGTTCCCTACTTAATAAACCGGGCCACTCTATATTATTTTTCATTTTCCTATCTATATGAAATTGCAGGAACTCTCTGCTTGTATCTTAAAAACAAACCCAAAAGAAAAGAGTAAGATAGTGACATATATCTACGTTGATAAACCAAGACTTTCAAAAATAGTAAAAGTAAATTCTATGTCAGTGTTCTGTGTTACTTCATAGACTCTACGATGATAAACTACCGAGTATGAGCAGTACCCTGGCTGATAGTACGCTGCGTCTATCCTAGCGAAGTAGTCAGAGTAACCTGTAGGGGATCCGTAGTAGTTACCAATGTAGTACGCCTGATAGTCACGGTTATAGGTCATGCCACCGGCGGAGGCCCTGGTCTGAGCGGCTTGGGTCAAGAAATTATCGATGGGATCAAAAGTGTTGATGTAGATCTGCCCGGAAACGATGAGTATGGCGAAGTTGCCATCCATGCTGGAGGAGCCGATGACATAGATGAATACTATGCCAATGCCATAGGTAAAGTTGAAATCATCTCGTGGACCCCATACAATATCGTCAAGGTCCCCATAGTTGGCGCTAGTTGTCGATGGTGATTGGCAAAGTACCCGATAGGGTAGTAACATACATGGACTAAACAATATCCCGTGCGTCGCTGCGGGAAGTGGTTAACAAAAATTTGGGTTGATAACATGGAACCAAAATTAAAATACATATGACTTGTTAAATTTGATCATGTAGAGTTGCAATATATTTATTGAATATAAGTAAACTAACTGAATGGAAAACATTTTCCCATGCATGGTTGAATGTTGTGGTGGGTCTTTCTTCATGCATGGTTGCACGTTGAGATGGGCCTTATTCCATTCACAATTGCATGATAAGGTGGCATGCTTGCATGTTGAGATAAATAAGTTAGTGAAGATCACTCTCTTATGTATAATATATACATATATGATTTGTATTACAGTGTGATGTAACTTCAAGTTATTACAGACACGAGGGAGATATTTTACCCAGGTACAGGCCCTTGCGATACAAGTAAGAATCCTAGTGACAGTTGTTTGGAATTAAATCGGAGAACAATATATCAGCGAGTATAATATGGGGTCCAGCGACTTTGATATGATGTTGTGGGTTTCTAGGTGGTCGAACTAGATGGGTTGTCTTAGATCGAATCTACTATCGGCTAAGCTAGCGCTTCGATTTCTCTATCATCTTTGCCATCCAAGTAGAAGTTGTTCTCCTTGTCTCGGTCTTGGGGTATATATAGCGTGCTAAGGTCAGTTCGACTTCCCTCCATGTTGGTCTCCTACGCTTGGACGACTAGAACTCCTCTTTGACTGGTAGTCAAATACCTTCGTTCGTGGAAGTCCATGGGGTACCCGTTCGGGGTAGTTGTTTTCCCCGAACGTGCGCCCTTTTAGGGCTTGAATTCGGGACTGGATAGCCAGTCCAAGGTTATGCACAACACAGTATGGGCCAGAGGGCCACTTCTCATAAACAAACCAAAGAAACAAAATCGAAGCAAGATAAAGATCGTAAAAGCCCTCCACGCAGTGCCGAAATGGGCCATCCCCTGATGAGAGCTCTGTGTGTTACCTGGTCTATTTGATGCAAAGATCACTGGTGAAAAAATCCAACATGGTATACCGTAATTAGTGCAGGCTAGTAGGAGAACTTCTAGTCGATGACTTGGGCTCTTCCTCTCTGGATGAGCCGATCAGGGATCCCCTTGGCTGCTCCTTCTATATTGATTGGCCTTCGTCTTCCGATTGAATCCCGCCCCATGTTGTTGCCGCGTCATGTCCATGGTGACTCGCAGACCCAGGTCCACATATACATTCTATATTGTAATTTATCAATATTTTTAATCAAGAGCACACACTACATTTCGCAATGGCCCTCAATTTTTTTGATACCGCCCTATTGAGATTGACGATTGACTTGACTAAAATTGAGTCTAGAGGATGTGTATTTTTTTTCAAAAGCACCTGGTAAATCAATACGTTGCGCACAATCATTTCGTGGAAATAAGTGTTTCTACAAAAAAAAAATGATATTGATTCTCAAAGATCACACATTTAGGAAAATATCTCGTGTGGAATCGTTTTAATAGTATTGAAATGTTAAAGATTTTAGCTACAATAATATCAAAATGCACCTAGTAGGATACATTAAACTTTCCGACGACCCAACATTGATTACAAATTTTACTAGTACACCATTATCTTCAGCTTACTTGTAGATTAAATGACAAACTCTTGATTCCCGGTAGTACATGACATTCGAACTTCATTTCATTTCTTGGGAAACTGAATAACACAATGAAGCACCCATGCACACATTTCTCGAACTTCAGCTCATGGTTTATTTACGGCGACAGTTTCCTGGATGAAGATAGTCACCTGCACATAGATCCGAAAGAACGAAATAAGATAGCGACACACATTTATATAAACATATACAAATATATATACACATGTGTGTGTATGTG
>CBMN010004078.1:0-11230 GCA_000582825.1 Hordeum pubiflorum | reverse complement strand
ACACCTTCTACAATGAGCTCCGTGTGGCTCCCGAGGAGCACCCTGTGTTGCTCACTGAGGCTCCTTTGAACCCAAAAGCCAACAGAGAGAAGATGACCCAGATTATGTTTGAGACTTTCAATGTTCCTGCCATGTACGTCGCAATTCAGGCCGTGCTTTCCCTCTATGCAAGTGGTCGTACTACTGGTATGAACTGTTTCCAACTTTTATTTCAGTTTGATGTTTTGCCTGGTAATCTACCTGTATGATTCGGTTATGTGATGCTGCACTCTTCTGATCAATAATTAGAATTATTTTCAACCTTAATTGTTCTGCCATGATTATGCTTATTGTGGCTTGCATAATTTGGATATACTGCAGTAGTGATTACTGCTTATTTCGTACTGCCCTACGCATTGAGAAACACAATTGCAACTAATATGTCAATAAAGTATAATGTAGAGGGTTACTTTGTTGTGGCTGAAGTTTTTCTCCGTTTGCAGGTATCGTTCTCGACTCTGGTGATGGTGTCAGCCACACTGTGCCCATTTACGAAGGATACGCGCTTCCCCATGCCATTCTTCGTTTGGATCTTGCTGGTCGGGATCTCACGGACTCTCTTATGAAGATCCTCACCGAGAGAGGTTACTCCTTCACAACCTCAGCCGAGCGGGAAATTGTAAGGGACATCAAGGAGAAGCTTGCGTATGTTGCCCTTGATTATGAACAGGAGCTGGAAACTGCCAAGAACAGCTCCTCAGTAGAGAAGAGCTACGAGCTTCCTGATGGTCAGGTGATTACAATTGGCGCAGAGAGGTTCAGGTGCCCTGAGGTCCTCTTCCAGCCATCCATGATCGGCATGGAGTCTTCTGGAATCCACGAGACGACCTACAATTCCATCATGAAGTGTGACGTGGATATCAGGAAGGACCTGTACGGCAACATTGTGCTCAGTGGTGGCACAACTATGTTCCCAGGTATTGCTGACCGTATGAGCAAGGAGATCACCGCGCTTGCTCCGAGCAGCATGAAGATCAAGGTCGTCGCTCCACCTGAGAGGAAGTACAGTGTCTGGATCGGAGGGTCCATCCTAGCCTCACTCAGCACTTTCCAACAGGTACGCCTCTCGTTCAGCTCTACCTTCTGTAACTCATCTTACCCTTCATTCAAACCATCATCTGAATCATATTATGTGTGTGACTATGTTTGTACCAGATGTGGATATCGAAGGATGAGTACGACGAATCAGGCCCGGCAATCGTCCACAGGAAGTGCTTCTGATCTCCGGGAGCGCTCCACTGCCGTTATCATCTAGTCTCGGGTTATGTTTGGTTCATTCTTCTAAAAATGTATTGCGTATTTGCAAGCTATGTTTTTTTTTCCAGACGTGACGTGAGTACTCGGGATATGCCACCTATATACGTGGCGGCTCCATGGTGCAAGTGCAAGTACACTATATCTATGTTTGTGCATTGTCACAGTGTGTTTGTGGGATCAGTTGTCAAACTTGGGTTGGCTTGATTTGTTGTTGGAGTTGTCTGTAATAGCTCATGGTTTTTGCTATGTATTTTACATCTTATTATTGCTCTGAGGGGAGAATCATGGTAAATTATGGATTTTTTTTTAAGATCTCAAAGTGTTATACAGTGGTCATCAATGGACCATTTCCCATGTGATTATCAACTGTTCATCACTGATTTATAAGGCCTTAATCTGAAAGTGTTTCAGTTACTTTGATGTTCAGGTTTAGCTGCCTGGCCAAAATTTCAAAAACTTAAATGTTACGGACAAAAGCGAAAAGCAAATATTTGAACAGTAAACCAAAATCACGACATGTGCATTACAATTGTATTTCATAAACAATTTACATTTTAGGGACAAAAATATTATGTTTATTAGGAACATTGTGCATTAGCTGACGCTTTGAAATAATTTAAGTTCTGGTTCAAAATTTGTATATATTACATAAATGCTTCCTAGTTCAAAGCAACAAACCATCCCTACAACTCATTCTGACTGTGCATTTATCTCATTTCCTATTCCTCTGAATCCTGATGAATCTGAGCGCCAAATACTTTCTCCGTTGGTTCCGAAACCCTAGTTTCGTCGACGCTACCTCGTTCCACGAAAGGAAAATTCCCCTTTATTCCTGCATGCTTGTCAAGAACCAGACCGGCGGCTACTTAGCTACTCCGTTTGAAAGCACCAGACAAGGCATTGTACGCTTCGACGCAGCGCCTGAACTTCTCCTCTGCTTCAGCCTGAAAAATACACACTTCTGGTGAGAATCAACACCTCTACACATGTTCTAGCTCAGCATTCACACCTAGTGTGCCAGAGGTTTTGTTGCGAAAACAACCAATACTGACCTGTGAAGATCCTTGGTGCTTGTCCGGGTGCCACTTGAGAGCCGACGCACGAAAACTGCAAAAACATTACACCGAGAAAGAAAAACCGATCAGGAGCCTGATTATCAGAATTCGTGCAAATGCTATGGAGATGCTCAAAGACTTACGCGGACTTAATATGATCAAGCTTTAAGGGACCCAAGGCCGGCAAGCCAAGGGATATTCTATGGCTTTTCAGATCATCATGGAGAGGGGCCTCTTCCTCATCCACGTCGCTCTCGTTCCATACTTTTTCCCTTGATTTGTTCGGTCGAGGCTCGTCCCTCCATTTGAACCCATTAGGAAGGTCGTCATCCTCCTCCTCCCCGGGCCAGTACCACGTAAAAGATGTCTTGCCGCCAAAGCTCCCGTGAGGGCTATCACTGCAATCGTCGTCATCAAAGTTCCTCCAGTCTATCCCACCTATACAAAACGTCATGGTGCACTTGTTATCATCCTCTAAATATAGTGAAAATGGTCGTAAAATAAATGGTGTTCACACATTTTAAGGTAGAGAAAGATAAGTTATGGTCCAAAAAGAGTTACAGACTGAACATGCTAGAAATATTAAATAGCTCATGTGCATCAAAGTAAATGTTATGGTACTACAAACTGAAGCTTATAACAGGATGAACCTTAGCAAGTCAAACACATTGCAGAAATACATTCCGAGAAGACAGTCCAATCTGCCGCACAATTTTAACCCAGAACGAACACAACCAATGGACACTTGAAGAAGTGGAGTAGCAGGCCCATCTTTGAGCATTTTCGCATGCTCTTGGGAGTCAGATGGTACAAACTGGTCTTGAGTACATGCAAGCAATTGGAAGGTAAAGTGTTTCAAAGTAACTTACGTCTGTCTTTGCAATATGTTCCAGAACCGGGCCGGACTTTCGATCTGCCACCAACTTTCTGCTGCCTCATTTGTTGTTTATTACTTCTTTCCTGTTGACAATGTTCGAAACAAGTTCAAATTTCTGACCCATTTTCACAAGGAAGTGAACACAACTCCTCCCTAAGAAACAAAATAAATGAAGCGATCGCTTTCATGTTTCCTAGGCATGGTCGTGCATCTGATTTGCCGATCGGCTTGGTGAACCAACGAATCATAGTTTAAGAGACCCACGCAGCCCACTTATACCAGGGATAATGAATTGTGAAAAGAATAACCTATTTTGCCGCCTGTAGCTGTTCAGTACTGCCATTTACGGTCAGGCTAATTTTATATTTTTTGGAAGTAAGAGAAATCGAACGAAATGGTTGCATTACCTGTAAGGGGCCGCCATTGAGCAGGATGTTCTTGAGAGCACTCTTCGCATCTTTGCGCTTCTCGCGGACGTTGAACCGGATCCGAGGCTGCACACAAGAACAGACTCAAGTCCCTCCGATTAAACGGACAAAATGCAAATGCTAACGTCGCCTTTTGAAAGCGCCGAGACATCCACCCATGCTCAAAGTTTCTTTTTGTGCGTGTGTGTGTTGCATACTGCAAGTACTCCCTCCATTCACGAATATAAGATGTTTTGGATATTCTGGTATGGACTATGTACAGATTGAAATGAGCGAACAAACACACTAAAATGCGCCTATATACGTTTAAATCAGAGAAAAGGTAGGACATCTTGTATTTGTAAACGGAGGGAGTACATCAAGAACTCTGTACAGGAAATGCATCTGAGACAGTATGCACAGAGCCTGCAGAGCTGAACGGCAGGAAGATACTTGAAATCGCAGCAAAGATTCAACTTTGACAGACTTGGCGCTGGTGCAGTTCGGTTTTCTCTATCTACGTAGTAGCAAACTCAGCTGAATCGTGGCTAGATTTGCCGCCGTGCAAGAACTGGATGTGTGTGATTTCGATTCAGACCAGAGTTTGGAGCAGAGAGAGAGGGGTGGGGGTACCGTGGATTTGGAGAGCACCGCTGCGGTAGAGTGGAAGCCCGCCGCCGCCGCCGCCGCCGCCGCAGCCGCGCCCCTCCGAGCCGCCGCCTGCATACCGGCGGCGAGGGGGGGAAGGGGAAAAGGCTGAGGTGCTCTTGTGCTGTGGCCTTGCGCCTGGAGATTCGTGCGGCCCGGGACGGCTTAACCTTTGAAGTGCGGCGGCAGAATCTGGGCCGTCTACTTCTGAACGCCATTGGCTATGTGGTTCCTTGTTAAATTCTGCCAAAGGTGCCGACCAAATTCCAATTAAAGTTCAAATTCAAACTTAACATTGCCATTCTTTTTCTCGGATGAAACTTTTTGAGTACCCCCACTGAAACTCAATCTGTTCTGGTAATTTCTCGGTGCAGTCACACATTGTAATAAACAAAGTCTTTTTTTTTTGCGTGTGGAAATGATATTAAATCTCAAATAATTTTCTAATGGTCTATGCCCAATGTACGGAGTTTCGCAACATTATTTTAACAAAAAAAATACTTAGATATATCAACCGAACCAGCAACACAAACATCCCCGAATATATCAACGGATGCTTAAGGCGTCGTATATAAAATGCCTTGGCCTAGGGGTCTCTCACCATGACGGTTCCGATCTGGTGGGTTGGGCTGAGGACCCCTAGGTCGATTCTTCTTGGGCCAGTTTGGGCGGTCCATATGAATACTTGAACTACAGTCAAACATACCGGACTCTACCTTCACCGACGTAGCCGGCCTAGCTGATGGTGGATGTGGATGCATGGATGATGGATCCACCGCGCGCCACCCTCGCCATGCAAGCCGCGACATGCGCTCCACTCCTCCGCCACCACCAGCAGCCCGCCAAACCCTCCCCACCCCTCGCGAGCTCTCCACCACCTCCCTCGCGCGACGAGGACGCACGCACGGACTCTTCTCCTCTATTCTCTCTCCCAAAGCTCGCCGAGACACCACCTCCTGCGACCCGACCGCCGATCGACCTCCGCCACCCCACCACCCCGCGTCGCCCCGTCCGGCCGGCTCCCGCTCGCAGGTAACGCCCGCCCGCCGGCCTGTCAAATCCAATGCTAGTTTCTTTCTCTCGGATCGGATCGGACCGGACAATGCTGCTGCGCTGCCTGCACGTTCCTCTTGGATCATGGAGGACACTGTCTTCCATGATCGTTAGCTGTTCGACGGAATGCCCGACCCGCCTGAAAGCTCCCTGATCCAGCGCGGCTTCTTCTCGCCGTTCGCGCTCGCCGTTCCCTGTCAGTCGAACGCGAGTTCAGGTTGTTATTAAGTCTGGGGAGAGCTGCATCCTGGCTCACCCCTTAGTGGCCGGAGGAAGATAGATTGTTTCGACTAAATGCTGCCGCGGCAGCGGGCGTTTATTGCACAACTGTAAGAAAGTTCTGAACATGTAACAATTAATACTACCATCGGGCTATGTAGGCAGAATTGAAGCAGAGCATATTATTGTTATCTGTTAATCTCGTTGAAATTTCTGCTCTGTAGAAACGCAAAATCCAGTGTTATTGCGAAAGCTATCTTGTAGACAGCTAGGTCCAATTAGGCCTTCACAGCATGGGCAATGCTAGACTTACGTAGACTAACTACGCAAGCTTACGTAAAATCCAATGTGGAGGATTAGGATTGGTGTTTAGGGGTGTGTGGGGCCCACCCACAAAATCAGGTGGGGATGTTTAGATTAATTTAGAAGGTTTAGTAGACTTACGTATGGTGGTTGGTAGGTGTAGGATTATTGGTCAGTTGGTGGGCTTTGCTACATCTACGTGGATATTCTACGTAAAGTTACGTAAGAGCTTGTTTGACATGCTTTGATTGGAAGAGAAGCATGTAGTTTTGACCATAAAAGCCATCCAATGCGAGCATGTATCTGTCGTCGGGCGGATGTGTTTTTTCCCGCAAACTGGAGACAAACAATTGGGCTTTGCGGGCGTCCGGACCGTTGCCTTGCCCGCTTCTGACCATCATGGTCCATCGACAACCCCTCCTTCGCCCACGCGCTTCCTGTCTGAAACGGTCAACGTTGGCCCGGAGCGTCAGTGATCGCGTTCATGCCCGGCCAAAGTAGCCGCGGCCTCTCACAGGCGCCGACATTGAAGCGGCTCGCCGATGGAGAGGCCGTTTCCCGGTGCATGCGCCTACCCCACGTTCAAACGACACCGCGTCCACCCATCCGTCCCTCATCTGCTCACATTAATCACACGCAGTTTCTGAGAAACCTACTCCGGCAACACCCGTCCGTCCGCTTGCCGCCGTCATTCGCCCACTATATATACTCCAGCCCAGCCATAGCCGGCACTCATCCTCCTCTGGTCTCTTTATCCTCTCCGCACCATTCCCACCATGGTCTCCTCGCGCTCCAAAGCTCTCTAGGACGGGCTCATGACGGAACAGAAGAAGGACATGACCACCATTGTTGTCGGCTTGCAGGCCGGAGGCCGATGACGTCCCAATGGAGGAATCAACTAACGTTGAGTCAGCGCCACTGCTCCTCCCCTCCTGTTGAAGCCAAGCTTGGTGGGCTCAACATCGTCGGCCGATTAGCCACTTCGCGGCGACATGGCGGCGAACAACTTCACTTCTCGGGGCTCAAGAGAAGGAGGTTATGGAGACGGAGCCGGAGAGCGCCAAGCCGGAACTGGAGAAGACGAAATCAAGAGTCGGAGCTTCAGTTCTCGGGTCTCGTGGCCGGACATGCAAATAGACGCCGGCAATCATTCAAATTACGTTTAGAATAGGGTCTAGTTAAAAATTGTCCAAAATGTAATGAATTTTGTCCGATTTATGTGAAAATGTCCAAAATATAATGAATTTCATCATGTTTATATGAAATCCGTCGTATTTGCATGGATTTCTTCCGGTTTTGTATGAAATCTGCCGTGTTTGCACGAATTTCATCCGATTAATTCAAATTGTTGTTGAAATGTATGCGGGCAACATTGGATGGCCGGGTACTGCATCCGTGTCCGCGGACTGATTCCTCTGTCCGCGACAGATGCGAAAGGAAATTTACGGGTCGACGTTAAAGATGTCCTTGCATATCAAGAAACGCCCGGCCCCTTCCTTGAATACTTCCACACCAAATGCCATGACGCGTGCGTGGAGCACATGACTGCTCTATTGCTCAGAACGGCCCCTCCATTGGAGTGGAGACGTGAGAGCAACTCTACCCGGCCGACCCAAACGGACGTCGATTCTGTTCGTTTTTTGTCCGTTTGGGTCGCCCGTTCGATCGTCTGTGTCTGCTTTTATAATTGGGTCAGCCGGTGCGTCCATCAGGGACCGACGCATTTTTTTGACATGTCCGTCTTGACATTCCGTCAAACATGTAACAGGCAGGAAGCTTATAGCGAGGAACGACGCCGGTGCACGAGCGTCGCCTCCGCGCGGTCGCCGCTGCTGCTCGCCCAGCTCCCGCCCCGCCCCACAGCTCCTGCCCCGCAACGCCCTGCTTGCCGGAGCTCCGAGCTCGCTTCGCCGCAGCCCCGAGCGGCGCGACCTGCAGCTGGCGAGCGAGGCGGGTGCGAACGGCGCGACCTGCAGCTGGCGAGCGGGGCAAGGTGCGAGCAGCGTGAGCAATAGCTAGCATGCACTAGAGCACACGCACGAGCAGCAGCTGGCATGCACGCACTGGCGTGGTTGTGCATGCACGCACGCACGCGGCCACCGGTTAGCTAGCATGCGGTTATGCATGCAGCACCAGAGAGCACGCCCGAGGAGCACAACGTGCAGGAGGGCCGCCGTGCCGCCGGACGCCGCCGGAGGGAGCGCTGCCGCGCCGCATGGTGGATCGCCTACGGCCTCGATCCAGATCAAGTGGACGGGAGCATGGTGGCAGGAGAAGAATAGGAAGGAGGTTGGTGGGGTGGGTCAGCGAATAAAATAAGTATAAGGAGGTGGGTGGGTGGGTAACAAATGGGTGACACAAACGGCCGTCGCAAACATAAAAAACGTCCGCATTGTTTCCGTCTTCAACCTAAATATGATCCAAATTTGAGGCGAAAATGAATTCAAACGGACACAAAACGGACATGAAATGAAAATGGGTCTGCTGGTTGGACTGACGTTTTTGTTCGTTTTGACTACGATTTAAAGCATCTCCAACAGACGCACAAAAGTTTCACGCGCTAAAATAGTTTTAGCGCGTCACTGTAGCACTTTTAGCGCCTCGGGGCCAATATTGGTTTAGTAGAGCTAAAAAATACGTAGTGCAAATTGTGAATTGCGCGCTATCCGGCGCCTCAAATTTGCAGCTTGCGATAGCGCTTTTTAGTGCATGCCCAATTTTTTTTTACGCGCACAATATTTTACAGCCTTTGCTGAAGCTGTCCGGCATCCAAAATAACGAATTTTTAGTGCGCGGAGTTGTTTTTGGGCGCGATGGAGATGCTCTTAGGTTGGCTCGTTGAAGTTGCTCTGAGGCCGCGTGCTGCGCGTGTGGGAGTCATACAAACCACGCCTCGTAGCAACCTTGATTCCTGAATGCTCGCACGTCCATACGTCTCAAGCGCCAAGCTCTTGTCCTCGAACCAGTCACGTCTCTGTCACTCGCTTTTTTTTTGCAAAAGAAACTTGTATTACTCAAAAACTCAGGAAATACAATCACAACGAACAATGTCTAGGACTTCCTCACGCCCAGACCCAAGCCATACCACAGTAAGTACTTGTGCCCTACCGAAGTTGGCCATAAAATGACTGGCTAAATTTTGGCTACGTCGTATATGAGTAATACAAGAATCTCGTTCCTCTAAATTATCCTTAATCTTCTTGACTAAAAAAGCATATTTAGACCTATTTGTTTCTCCACCTTTTACCATCCTAACAACCTCCAGACAATCAGATTCAACCTCAATGGGTAGATTACTCCATTGAGAGGCCAGCATTAGACCTTCTTTAATAGCCAGAATCTCCGTTTCCAAAACATCCTCACAAGAAAATAGGTGCCGACAAGAGCTGAAAATAATGCCTCCATCATGACCTCTCAGAATCATACGTGCTCCACCTATTCCAATGAGACAGACCCGTCGGTATTAAGTTTAACGTGACCAGCTGGTGGGAGCGACCATGGGATCCGTGAGGGTTTTGTTATTGCATGTGCTATTCATGAGGGGACAACATGAAGAAACCGGAGCCTTCCCCATAAGCATGTTTGTGTTTGGATCATAGGCAATGGACTGAAGTGACCCAAATACGCCACAGCAACATCATTAGCTTGACTCTCATTGATTCATCTAGGCACCAGGCTAGTTGGATAAGCCATTCGTCACCGGAGGGAAGGATTGTAGTAACCTTAGGGAGATCCCGCTCGCCCTCCATTGCGTGCCACAAACGCCGAGCATTAATACACGAGCAGAATGCATGGAAGGTATCTTTATCAGTGCAGCCACAAACAGGACAAGTAGCGACCACCTCCAAGTTTCTTCTCTGCTTGTTGCACCATGTGTGTAAACAATTTGTGGCCAAACGCCAAGCAAAGGACAAAGTTTTTGGTGGGGCTAGACTGGACCAAATCACCTTCCAAACATCCCGCGAACCATCAGACGGAGAACTAGCTGAAGCAATTGACGCATTTTGTTGTTCATCGGTAGCAAGCCGGTATGCGCTTTTTACAGTAAACACTCCCGACTTCTCCGGAGCCCAAGCGATGAAATCTTCACCAAACCTCGGTGATGGACGGATTTTTGTTATCTCACAAATATCAATTGGGAGGAAAAACTGTTGCAGTTTCGTGAGATTCCAAGCACCGTTATGATCCAACAATTCAGAGACCCATTTATATCTGCATCGCCCTTTCTGGGTAATTAAGCCGCCAGTAGGTTCACGTACTAACCACCGGTCCCGCCAAATACGCACATTTTGTCCATTAGCAATTCTCCATACAAGTCCTTTTTTCAGCAACTCCAACCCATAACTAATACCTTGCCACGTAGGTGACAGATTAGCAGAAAATACCGTGTCCTCTAGTCTACCACTCGGGTAGTATTTTTGCCTTTAGTAGTCGAGCACATAAGCTATTAGGGAAAGCTATCAATCTCCACGCTTGTCTGGCCATGAAAGCTTGGTTGAATAGACGGAAGTCCCTGAATCCAAGTCCTTCCCGAGCTTTGGCCTTGTCATTTTGCACCACGCGTACCAATGAGTTTTCCTCTTTCCTTCTTCAGCACCCCAATAATAATTGATAACCATACGATTAAGATCATCACATACACCTAGGGGCACTTTGAAGACACTCATGATGTAAATAGGAATTGATTGTGCAATGGACTTGATCAACACTTCCTTACCAGCCTGAGTAGGGTGGCCATCATAAGAGAACAATCTTTTTATAATTTTAACCTGAAGATTCTGAAACTTTCCTTTTGTCATCACTCCATCAGGTGTCAGCAGTCCTAGATATTTTTTCTCAAAACTAGAATTAATGACCTGCAAAGTGTCATTGACAACACATATAGCATTATGTGAACATGAGTCACCAAAAAGAATGGACAATTAATTAAACATAAGACAATAAAAATTGACTCTGTCACTCGCTTTATTTTCCCTTTCGAAACGAAGACAATAAAAATTTAGTCATCAATTAATTAAACAGAAGACAATTATCCAGTTAATTGATAAAAAACCCGAATGAAACCATTACAACATGGTCACATGCGGACTAGCCCGAAAGCATGAATCTCCGCGACCACCCCAGCAGACAGCCTCGTTGAACTTGACACAGAACGGCAACACTGCAAGCTGTGCAACTGCCCCTAGACCTAGACGCCCATGCCCCTCCGATCCAAAAGGACCAAAACTGCAATCGACACGGTGCCAGATCGGGCCAGAGCGTTCGCTGTGAGTGTGACTGAGAGACCATGACGCTCGTAGTAGTGCTACGCCCCAAGCAACAAAGCCCGGTCCCTCCCTCCCTCCCTCCCTCCCTCCCTTGAATGCCTCCGC